>JAHBMJ010005825.1:0-62500 GCA_018398765.1 Chromera velia | reverse complement strand
AAGGCCGGCCCCGCGGGGCTGAGTCTCATGTTGAGAATGTAAATTGTTCATGAACATTGATGGGTCTGTTTGGTGGCATCTGTCCTTCATGCCGCATCAACTGAATTCAAGTCAAGCGTTCTCCTTTGTTTGAGAGTATTTTTGCTAATCGCTTCCTTTGTGTGATGGTCGGTCATGGGAGTCTTTCTTTTGTTTCATGTTCGCACAGCTAGACTTCATGTGCACTCTGTTCTTTCTTTTCATTTGTTTCTAGAAAAGTTCTTTCGCTTTTCTCCTTCCTGCTTCCCGTCCGCCGGATTTCTTCTCTTCCTCTCTTGCCCCTGTTGTTGTATGTTTTCCATCTATCAATGTATTTATCTATCATAAAAACTTACTTTTTCCGCCCATCCCTTCTCTCCTGCCTCTTTCTTTCTTTCTTTGCCGTCACGATCGAGGAAGAAGTCGTTGAGTCAGCCGGCCGCCTTGATTTGATGAGACATCAATCATTCTCGAATCCTCCCTCTCTCCCCTGAGATTGATTCTCTCTCTCTTTCTCTCTCTCTCTCTCTCTCTCTCTCTCTCTCTCTCTCTCTCTCTGACTTCTGATCGGTCCTCCTTCCTCTCGGTCCTTTGCAGGCGGCGATGCTGATCCTGCGCGCAGTCCTCTCCTCTGCTTCTGCTCCTGCAGATGGCCAACAGGTAGGTAGAGGGATTTCATGCCGTTGGGTGGGTGGTCTGTTGGTATCTTGGACTAGTTGCTTCTTTTCTCGCCGTGCATTAAGCTGCCTGCATGCCTGTCTGCTGGACTTATCGATTCGGCCTCTGTGTGCGCATGCATGTCTATGTGTTTACTTTCATACAGATTCTGTATGAAAAATTCTGTATGAAAGTAAACGCTGGACTTATCAATTCGGCCTCTGTGTGCGCATCTGCATGTGTATGTGACTGACTGCATGCATGCCTCTCTAAAAGTGTCTCTCTTTCTGCGCCCAGTCTGGCTGCATGTGCCTCTCTGCCTTCTTCGTATCTGTATGTACGTTGGCTGATCAGCGCTGCATGAGAATATGTGGTGGATCCAGTGCGGGAAGGCTGACTGGAGGGAGGCTGCATGGCTGGAGAGAATCGAAGCTGTTTTCATTCATTCATTCATTCATTTTTTTGACATTTCAGCCCCCTCTCTAAGCCGTCCCAGCAGGACTTCAGCTTCCGTCCTTCATTCCCATGTTTCTTTCTTTCTTTCTTGCTGCCTCGATCCGCTGTCTCTTCTCTTAATTGATTCTTTTGTTTGCAGGAACCAGGAGAGACGAAGAAGACGTCCTCATCTGATGTCCCCACAGGCCTCTGTTCAGAGACAGAACCTGTGCAGTGCACAGAGACGAATCCTGTGGACGCGCTGGAAGAGTTGCACGCAGGGAGGGCCTCCTCTGTCCTTGTCTGTGGGCAGACGGGTGGGTGGCTGCATGGGTCCTGCATGCCTCTCTCTCCCTGTGGTGATTCGTTATGTATAGTCTTTTCGTCTTTAATTGTCTCCTTTTCTCTCAGGAGCTTGTTTTGGGTAGAGGGACAACCACAACAAACAAGCGCGTCTTCTGTCCTTCCCCCACAGCACGCGCTCCCTCCCGCCCTTTCTCTCCCTCTTTCTCTCTGTCGATCTGACGCCCTTGATTTTTCTTTTTTAGACCGAGACCGTCCGGTTTGTTCTTCCTTCCTTCCTTCCTTCCTTCCTTCTTTCCTTCCACCGCTTTGCATCCATGTCTCCTCACTCTCCCCTGCTGCTATCAATAAGTGCGCCCATGCATGGAAGGAAGCCTGCAGGGGTTGCGGTTCGGGACCCTCCCCTGAATCGTTTGGGGTCTGGAGGGGGGATGGGGAGGGGGGGGAAGAAGCTGTTGGTGGTGCCGGGGTCCTTCAATCCCTTGCACTGGGTGGGTGCGTGGGGGAGGGAGACTAGGGCTGATTGTCTAGGTCTGGCTTGGGGTGGATGAGGTCTGCCTGCCTGGTTTTGCTGTCTGTCTGTCTGTCTGGCATACGGCTCTTTAATTCCGTTTGCTCTCTGGGCCATCCGGGCTCCTCATAGCATAAAGTTGGTTGATATCTTGTTTGACGTGCTGTCTGTCTGTCATTTGATCCAGAATGCTTTTTTCAATTTTCTTTCCGAAACGTTGCAGCATGCAGATCTCTGTATGAACTTCATTTTTGTCGTCCGTCGATTGAAAAAAGGGCAGCCGGATTGATAGGTAGGAAGGAAAGAAGGAAGGACGGAAGGAAGGAAGGACGCTTTCTCTCTCGATCGTTCTCCCCCTCCCTGAGTCTGTCTGGTTGTTGTATAGAAGCGCCAGGCGCTGATCAATCAATGGATGCAAATTGCACCCGCATGCAATCAATGCCTTGTTTCTTTTTCTCTGTGTGTCAAACAAAATACATGCAGGGGCACATTCAGATGGCGTCTGCAGCCGCCAAGACTGCCGGGAACCTTTCGTTGACGTCAGATGGTGCGTGCGTCAGAATGAATGTGCGTGTGCGTATGCAGAGGGAGATTTCAACCTTTCGGTCTCTTCGATCATGTCCTTGTGCAAGCCTTCCCCTCACAACTGATTCACGCGAAGCTGTCGAAAGGCAGGGGGGGGGGCGTTTCGCTGGCCATTGAACCCCTTCCCTTTCCTTCCCTTTTCTTCTCTACCTCTTTTCCATGCACCGTCTTCTTTCTGCATGCCTCAATGGGTGCATGTACTCTTCAGAGGCACTCTCGACGGAGTGTCTCTGTCTCGCTGCGTGCGTCGATCCGTTTATTAATTAGTTGCAACTGTCTATGCATTATTTTGCTTTCGGGTAAGAGGTTCCGTTTATCTGTGTGTCGCTTTCTTTCGCATGTGCCCCGTAAAGAAAGCGGCATGGATGGATGGATGGATGGATGCAGTTCTGTTCGAGCTCTCGGTAGGGAACGCCGACAAGCCTTCTCTGTCTCTGGAGGCCTTGCGGTCTAGGGTTGCACAGTTCCGAAAAAAAACCCTCTCTGCTCAGGATGATGCAGAGGGAGATTCCTCTTCTTCAGAGACTGCAAAGAAAAAGGATGGGGGGGCGGGGGACCTGTCGGTACTGGTGACGCACGCAGCTCTGTTCAGAGAGAAATGCGGCTTGACGGGACCAGCGTCTTTTGCCGTGGGGTTTGATACCTACAGGAGGATAGTTGGTAAGATTGTTTGGGTTTGATTTACACGGACGATAGGCAACGATCGCTTTTCTGTGGGCCCTATCGTTGCCGGATTTCTCGAGGATGCTTTGCCGTTACTCTTGTGGTTCATCGTGTACCTTCTTTCTTGGTTTCTCTCTCCTGCAAGCATCTCTGCCCCACACCATGCATAGAGTGTTCCCCCCTCACAACTGTCCGTCTTTCTTTTTGACAAATTCCCCTGACTTCGAGCACAGGACTCACTTGTCCCCCGCCTTATCTCTGCCGTGCTTCTCTGTGTTTGTTCTTGTCCAGCCGTCCATCGGGGTCTTGCCTCTCAGGAACAAAAAGAACTCAAAGAGGAAGAGGAACAAAACGAAGAGTCCAATGGTGTCCTGTCAAGTCCTTTGACCCAACCTTCGCAAAACTGTTCGTTCAAGTTATGATGAAAGGAAAGCAACCAGACATGCAGACAGACAGTTTGCGTAGCGTGCTTGCTTAATTGTCTTCTCCACCTTTCCTGCAGAGAGTTACGCATGAAGCTGCCTGCATTCATTCATTCTTGATTGCCCTGTTCCCTCTCCCTCCCTGTGCATATGCGCAGACAAAAAATACAGCGGGGGGACAGAAACCGGACTGCTTATGGTCCGTTAGTGGGTCTCTCTCTCTCTTGGTAAATGCAAAGAAGGAAGGCTCCTTCCTTCCTTGCTTGCTTGCTTGCACCTCCCTTCCTGTCTGCGTGTCATCTTTCTTGCCTTCCCTCTCTGTAAAGGCCCCCCTCTGGTCTGTCCGTCCAGCAGGAGACATGCAGAGGAAATAAATGGGTCGATTAAAAAAATTGTGTGTGTGTGAATGCCTTTGTGTCCCTTGATTGTTGAATGTCAGACGACCTCTCTGTCTCTCTGTCTTTCTTTCTGCCTGTCTGTGTGCAAACGTGCATGTGTGGAAGTCTTGGAAGAGAAAGATAACAATCACTGCTCTCGTTTTTTTGTGTCCCTTTTCCTCTCCATGTCTCTCTCTGCCTATTTTTCTCCCTTAGTTGTTTGTTGGGGCACTCAGTTGCTCTCTGCTCCAATCAGACATTCATTTCGGGTTTTCCGAATTTCCACCCATCGCCTTGTGGGTCTTCCGGACTGTCGCTTGTAAAGTTTTCTTGCTGCTGCTGTGACTGCATGCATGCAAGTACGTGCAGTCTCTGGCCTGTCTGAACTTTGCCGGGGCCACGTTTGTTGTGGCCGGGAGGGAGGAGGATGGCGTTTTTAAGACACTAGACACACACGCAAAGGAGCACCCATGCCCCCCCGAATTTGTCCAGATGTTCAAGGTGGGTATTGTAGGCCTGTTCTTTGCATTGTTTTGTTTCGTTTCATCCTACGTGACTCTTTCGTTTAAGTTGTGAAGTGCTTCATCCATCTTTCTGCTTTGAGAACGGTGAAAAGCAGCGGCTAGCAAGACCGATGGGTCAGTGCAAAGAACGATGAAGCTTGCTGAAATGTTGAGTTGTGCATGTCGCACGCTTGTACATGTATATGTACGTAGCCGCTGATGCTGTGCTCGATCCGCCTTTGAAAATTACGAGCTGTTTTATGGAGTACACGTATTTTTTGCTCGGTCGATCTGTCTGCAGGGCATTGAAGGTTTTCGTGCGGACATTTCTTCAACCGCCATTCGGGAGAAGATGAAGAGGGAACAGACGTAGGAGGGTCTAGGAGCTATCCTTACTGTCATGAATGAATACTATTCGCTCTCTTTATAGCATGCTCGATGGCATGGCCAGATTGAATTGAATTAACTTGATCGAATTAAAAAGATTACCTTTTTTTATCCTAGTTTCATACTCCATAATATACTATATATGGAGATAAAGTATTATGTTTCAATTTTGTTATGACATCATTTACTAATAGTAGTACATAGTACCCTAGATACTACCTTTTAAGAAATTTGTAGCTAGATATGCAACCAGTCTTGAACCAAAGCATACTAGGTTTGGGGGTTAATTCATGCACATGCATATTATGGTTGCAACACCATGTGGTGAGCCTGGAAGACCGGCAAGAGACGCAAGCAGGAAGAAAAGCAGAGGCAGAAGTCAATCAATATGCCCGTGTCTGGCTGCCTGCCTGGTAGCTCACTGACCCCCAATTTTGTTGATGAGCTTGGCCATTCGCTGAGGAGGCGACGATGTGTATGACGAGACTTTAGGGTTTATAGGTTTTTCCTACGTGGATAAGTCTAATCCATTAGAGTCCAAGTACGTTCACGCCTTTCTATCAATGATCTACTTCAATCAACTGTGGTTTCATTTCTTTGCATGCTTTTTGTACGGCTTAATTCAATCAGATGTGTATCGCTTTCTATGCATTGAATTCGCTCACTTCCTCGCTCGTACTGCGCGGTGCGCGGTGCTGCTGTGTGTTGGTGCCTTTGTGTTTTGTCAGTCTCGCGTTGGTCTGGCTTGGCGCGCCTCTTTACGCCGATTTGCCTTTCACTAGGGCTTCATCAGGCGCATCCTTTTCTTTTTCACGGAGTGATCAACCATACAATTTAGAATCCAAGATGTCCATTTAAAAGCTACTTCCTTTAGGCTTGAGAATTCGGACGTGCAGACTCAGCTGTGACGGTTTTTCAGCCCCCCCAAAGCTGAATGCTGAGCTGCTAAATTCACTTGCAGGAATTCACTTTCTCCTTTTAATCTCATCTCCCTCCTTGCTTGGCATTCTCACATTACGAATTGAATTGGAGCGCTTGTAACTCCTGTGTTGAACGTTGTCGTGCCACGGTGTATTACTTTGTAGTCTTGTCTCTCTCTCATCCTCAATCCTCCTCCCTCTTCTCTTGTTCTTATCGCTCTGTCTGTTTGATGTCCTTTACCAGCCATCGCCGTGTCCCTCCTCCCAGGTGCCTGTGCCTGCGGAGGCCATGGGAATTCATCATCTGAATCATCATCATTCATTTCCTTTTCTTTCTCATCTCCTGTTTCTACTCCTGTGGGTGTGTAGATGATTCGTCCGGCCTTTTCCTTTTCCAACAACGATGCAAGTAAGTCAACAGACATTGGCTTTGTCAATGTGTCTGCATAGTTCTGTACTCCACTCACATGTTGCACTGCAATCTTTCCTTCCTTCAAACTGTCAAACATAGCAAGAGCAGGAATGATAAAAACCTTCCCCCCAATTTCTCTAACTTTCTGCACTAATGCTCTCTCTTGTGGCTTTGGATTCCTTGCTTTGAGCATCTTGTAGACACCGTCAGAGTCTGTTTGAATGACGTATTTCGTCTCTGCGTCCCTCCAAATCTCTTTGATGAATCTCATCACCACCAATCCGTAATCCAGCGCATCCTCCAACGCCATCAACTCTCCCCTATTGCTGCTTCTCGCAAATCTCTTCTGTTTTCTGCTCTTCCAAGCTATTGGCCTCCTATTGATCAAGAGAACCCAGCCCGTTTGCGGATGAGGATACTCATTGCTTCCCCCTGCAGTATCACAATATAGAAGTACCTCCATCGGTTCATGGTGCTTCGGTGGATCCAAAAGGATTCCCCTGTTTGATGTTGCCTTACCGTACTTGATTACACGATTCAGCAATCTCCATGCTCAGACCGTCAAGCTTTGGTTGAATTGGCTGAGCCAAACGGAAGCATACTCTAGGTCCGGTCGTGTGCAATGTGCTGCATATGACAACTCCCCCAACAACTGTCTGTACCTCTTGTGTCCTTCTGCATCCAGCATTTCGGATTTGTCTTCTTCTCTGTTCATTCTTGAGGGCAATGGCTGTGTAAGTGTCTTGCTCTGCTCTCCTGGAATGCTCTCAACGTATTGCTTCTGTGAGCACCAGATGCGTCCATTTGGGAGAATTTCGTAATCACTCCCGACATACCTTCCGAGCCTCTCAGGTTCTTTACACTCCACCACCTCTGCGATTTCCATCACCATTTTTGATACGCTCCCGTCCAGAGAGACAACGATCAAATCGTCGACATACTGACTGAGCAATCCTACCACTCTTCCTGCCTTCCTTTTCCAAAACACCCCCGTTAATGGACTCGCCTCCCATCCAAGTTTCTACAACAGATCCCACAAATGATCCTTAAACAACCTACCCGCGTCCTTCAGTCCGTACAGAGCTTTCTTTAATTTCCATAGGACCTCCGTCTTGTAGTCTGGATAACATTTCGGCGGGCGGACAAATACGCCGGGCTTTGGGGATCTCAGCTTGGCCTGCAGATACGCGTTCTGACAGTCCACTGAGGCGATCGAGTCTTCGTTGAAATGTGGTGATCCTAGTGCTGCAAGCAACACAAATCTAACGGAATCGGGTGGACAACCACACGTGGCTGTATCGATGTCTTATCGGGTATCTTGATCACCTCGAGCAACGGCTCGTGCTTTGAACTCTCTTTCTCCCCCCGGTTTCAATTTCAGGGTGTCAACTACCAACATGTCTATGATTCTGACTCTTTCTGGGACTTGGTCTCTGCGAACGGGCTCGTAAGTCTGATATTTCATCAGTTTGGCAAATTCGTTTCTCCGAGTTTCATCGCACTTTACTTTCTGCGTTTGGGTCAACTCACTGTACTTCACTTTCTGATGGGTGGTTGCGGTGAGAAGAGCACTTTCGACTGCTTGATGGTCATCTGTCGAGGCTGTTGAGATGCCCAAATGACTGAGCAGACCGCTGACAAGAAAACTTGCGTTTCCATTGAAAGCAGGCTCTTCGATGGTCGTGCTCAGTACGAACTCTTTCTCTTCAACGTAATCCTTCAAAATTTCCTCAACTGTCCCTTGGGCCAGCCTTCCATTCTCTTGAAGCTGTGCTCTTTCAATCGCAATCTCATCCTTTTCTACCTCGTATACATCCGGCTCAAGACCTTTCCTCTTCTTTGATGTGAACATCACTGCCTGTTCCCCTTTCCTTTTCACTGCTGGTCTATAAATTTGATCTGCCAACGACCCTCTCCCATAGGAACCATAGTAATGCACCAGCAACTTTGTTCTCTTTTCTTGCAGGACCTCTCTAAGGAAGAGTTGCTTCTTCTCATCACTCTTCCACATAACGAACCTTTTGTCCTGCAACTCAACTTTTTCCTTTCGTCTCCCGCGCTCTTTTCCTTCCTCCTTCTTTTCGGCCTGAGTGAAATCAGATGACTCCAACCTCTCTTTTATCTTCTCTGGCATGACTCTTATGGCTGAGATGTGGGCATCGATTTTGTATCCCTCATAACTTCTGTCACATGCTCTTCTCGGCTTCAACTGATATCTGGTGGGTGACAGACGAGAGACGATGGTGTATGGCTTCTATTCTTCTTCAACGTTCCCAAATTTCCGGAGTGGGTGCCTGAATAAAACAAGGTCGCCCTCACAGAATGCTTCTGCTGTCTTCAGATTGGATTCTTTCATTCTGGGCCAGAGTTCTCCTTTCATCGTTTCCTCCACACAAGCGGGCAAGAAACTTACGCCTGTCATTCTCTCATACGGGGACTGATACGATGCTCGGGCAGACGGAAGTCGGTTAACTAACGCAACTGCCAAAGGAAGGATATCGTCCACTTGATCCATCTCTATCTCTCTCTTAAGTCGCAAGAGAGTGATCTGTGTATCCAACACCTCATGACGGTTCTCCAGGATTCCGTTGGACTGAGGATGACTAACTGGGGTCCACTCGTGTATGATTCCAATCTTCGAACAATTCAGGTCGAAGACCCCCTTGAAATGCGAGCCGTGATCAGTTTTAAAACACGACCGCAGCCCCAGCGGCAAGCCAAACATCCTCAACCAATTGTCTTTCACTGCCGCCCACACTGTTTCTGCATCCCCTCCCTTCACTGGAACCACCACAAGCCACCGAGTGCACTCATCTATCATCGTTACATAGGGCTTACTGTTGATGTAATGGATGTCGACTGCCACTCTCTCAAGTGGACGCCCTACTTTCAACTTCCCTGTCCATCCTCTCCACCTGTGAGATGCACCCTTGACCTGTGCACACTCCTCGCACTGCTCTATCACCTCTCTGCAAAGAGAAGGCAATTTTGGATTTGCAAAATGACAAGACAACATGCGATGCAGTGCCGCTCCTCCGATGTGTTCTGTCTGATGGTGGGCCTGTTCCACCAACTCCCTCATCGCTACATCTCCCAGCCGCATTCTTTCCTTTCGGCAGAGCCTCCGTGGGACCCCCGCTCTCGTGCTCACCCTCTCCAAATCGATTGCGTCTTTATCGATTTGCCGTGGATGATCGTACCCGTCGTGGCTTGCGTCTCCCTCCTGTGTGTCTGAGTCTCCAGTAGTGTCTGCAACGGGATCTCTCGAAACACCTGCAGTATTGGGGAAGCATTTAGAAGCCCCTGCCATCCTTTTAGGGGCGTTAGTCCCCGCATCCTTTTCTTTTATGCATTCTTTTCTTTCTGATTGTTTTAGTCTTTTCTTTTTCTTTTCTTCCACTTTCTTTTCTCTCTTCTGTGCTGCTCTCCTTTCTTTCTTGCTCTTTGAATGTGTTGCTTCAAAATTTGATGATTGCTGAGCAGAGGAAGGAGAAACGGAAGAATGAAAGGATGCGTTTACTGCAGTGTCTGAAGCGGGGGAAGGATGGTCGACCTGTATAGGTGCCCTGAATGGGGGCTCACCTGACGCTTTATTGTCCTTCTCCACCAGCCTTGGCGATCTCCGCACTTCAGCGATGCCCAAGCTCTGGCTAGACGCCTGAGACCGCCAAGAGCGGGCCTTTTCCAATTGTTCATGACGCCACGCTTTTCTTTTTACCTCGTGTTTTGCATGGGGATACGTTTTCCCCTGCCGTCCACACGTTGACGCACACTCCTTCTCCTCAAAGTGCAAGCAATCAACGTACTCTCTAAATCGAACATCGTGGAAGTTCTTTTTTCTTCTGCTGGGATGCTTTTCTTTCTGAGTGCTGTTGGGACTGGACGAGCTGAAACCAAACCCCCGCACTTTCTCTCCTTCACAAGTCTCAGCTGCCTCTCTGCTGTGCGTGCGTTGCACCTCATGTTGCATGCAGCCAGCCCACAGTGGAGATGCAGACCCGGTCGCCCATCTCCTTCCCTTCCAATCTCCATAGATGAGAGACTGGGGAAAGAGAACTTCTTCTTCGGTGTCTATCACCACCAGACTATGGACTCTCAAGTCTCTTACTACCAAGTTCCCACCTACCACCTCTGACACGGGCCCTGGCTTAAAGGGAAGTATTAGAAGACCGCTTGGTTAGGTGGTCCACTGGATGGAGAGATGCTGCTTCTTTGCCCCTGGGTGCAGTAGCAACATTCGTTTTATCCCATAATCCATCCTTGCACTCCACGCCTCCAAAAACTTCATGCCAATGAGAGGGGGCACTATGTCCTCTATGTTAAGGACAACACAGCGAGCAGAGAGGACTGCTGCATCTGTCAAATGAAATCCCCCTGCCCACACCCCTCTTATACCTACCATGCCATTTGCAGTTGACCAGGAAGGACCTGGGTCTGCTTCTGTGGGTTGCCAAATCCAGTGTCCTAGATCGGCAAGAGGAAAGAGTGCTTGCATCATGCGGAGCCATCCAAAAGAGAAAGTGACAACTCCCATACTCCCGCTATCCTTCACAAGAGACAGTTTGGATGCGTCTTCTACTGTCCTTCCACTGCTCCAACTTCCCTCCAGTGCTTTCTGCACAAACTTCTCATTCAGCCCACAATCTTCCAACTGTTCTGTCATCAACACCTTCAGGTCGGAAACGAACAGACTGTCAAGAGAGTCCGCATCGGAATTGGATTGGACTGCTGCTGTTACTGTTGCTGCTGCTGCGAATGTTTTTTTTATTCGTTGACAGATGCGGTAGAGACGGCGAAATTCCCGTCTCCTTGCTTTCTTCTCCTCATCTGTGGAAGACGCTGCCGACTGTGTCCAATCTTTCCTTTCCTCACTCTCTGTTGATCTCTCATCTGTGGATGCCTCCTGCTCTTCTGACTCATCATTTAATTCAGGAAAAGACTCATCGAACAAATCTGCAAACGCCCCTCGGGTGATGGAAGGTGCCAAGCGTAACAGCTCGATGCCCCCCTGCTAGCGAGCGCACCTTCTGGGTGCAGGTCTCCTGAAGAATTTCCTATGTTGTCTGAAAGAATGAATTTCTTCTGCTTTCTCCCCACTTGCCTGTCTGACGTCTCTCTGCCCGTCCTATTTTCCATGTTTATCTTCATTCTCTCGGCCACTCGTGTATGTCTGATGGCTACTTGCAAGCAACACCAACCAGTTAAAGTATTGAGAACACATGGCGAAAGAAGAGAAGACGAGTAAGGAGACAAGAGAGCAAGAAACGATCAAATAGACAGAAAAGCTGAGAGAATTGCACGCTGACTCACCAGCTTGGTTGTTTCCATCCATCTGCATACCCGCTGTAGCCGCAGGTGCCATGTAGTTTGAAGTTCTGTCCACTCTACCGTTCCCTCTGCCTCTGCCTCTACCCCTGCCTCGCCCCCCACCGTTGGGGTTTCCTCCTCCATGGTTGGGGCTTCCTCTGCCTCTGTAGCCTCCTCGGTCGTTGTTGTTGTAGTTGTGGCTTTGCTGTCTATATAGAGTTTTGGGTCTCTGGAAGTTTCTCCCTCTGCCCCCCCTTCCTCTCTGGTGGTTCCCCCCTCTCCCCCGGTAGCCGAATAAACTGCCACCGTTAGGATGCCCTTTCTAGAGCTTCTGTAGTTCGTCGTAGGTGATCATGACGTAGTCTTTCTTCCCCTGCTGGCCTCCCCCCCCCTTCTCATCGGGGAAGGCCATTCCGAACGTCGCCGCAAAGAGGGCGCACAGTTCGGCTTCCGTCATGATCCGTTCGTCCATCAGTCTCTTCAGCTCTTCTCCTCTGAGGACGGACCCACACGCACGAGCCGCCAGAATATACAGGGAGGTGATCTCGACATCGTTTTCCTCCATCTTGTAGAATACTCTTTTGTTCTGCAGATTGCCTGCGAGATTCTTCACATATACACCGTCCACCCTTCTATCTCCTAGATTCATCTTTCCGATCGCTCTGTATTTCTTTTGGATGTCATAAATCCAGAGAGGGAAAGGAGTGTTTGTAGGCTTTCCTCTGCGTACAAAATGAAAAACAGACTCTTTGGCTGAGAGAACCGCAGGCCAGGGATCTTTCATGGTTTGGGATTCGAGCCAACCCCAGAGGCAAAATAGATCTTCTTCATATAGCGTATCTGTACCAAGCGGAGCGAAGGCAGAATCGAGAGAATTGAGAACATTGCCACCTAACTGTTTCTTGAGAAAAGTTGTGATCATTTTTCTGTACTTACGGCAACCGGTAGAGTTCTTGTTCATGGTGATCGTCGTGAGGCCGCACGCTTTGATGCTTCGGGAAATCGCCGTCCTAAGGCGATCGATCCAAGTAGGGTCCGTGCCATTGTAGAGCATTCCTTGCATCGCCTTGTTAAAGTGGTGAGCGACGAGGCCCTTTGTCTCCTCCCAATCTGTTTTGAAGGTCACGGACTTGATGAGAACATCCGGATGATCTCCATTGAGACCCGCGAGGGTGGTGGGATCACTTACTACCTCATGCGGATCTTGAGGCTCCACCGTCACATGCTCAAATTGAATGTCTTTGCCATTCAAGAGCTGATCCTTTGCCCAAGTGGCATATGGATCGTTCTTGTTAACTGCCTGCGGCGAGAAATGCCCAGCCTGAATCCTTGCCGCCATAGCTGCAAATACTCAAGACAGAAGAACTGACGATGTTAAGACAGAGACTGACTGAGACTGGGAAAGAAAGAAGAGACTGCTCTGTGCGACGTTTCTCTGACAAACCACCACTTCCCACTTCCGTCTCCACTTGACGAGACTTTAGGGCTTATAGGTTTTTCTTACGTGGATAAGTCTGATCCATTAGAGTCTAAGTACGTTCACGCCTTTCCATCAATGATCTACTTCAATCAACTGTGGTTTCATTTCTTTGTATGCTTTTTGTACGGCTTAATTTAATCAGATGTGTATCGCTTTCCATACATTTAATTCGCTCACTTCCTCGCTCGTACTGTGCGGTGCGCGGTGCCGCTGCACGTTGGTGCCTTTGTGTTTTGTCAGTCTCGCGTTGGTCTGGCTTGGCGCGCCTCTCTGCGCCGATTTGCCTTTCACTAGGGCTTCATCAGTGTGCGTTGTTCATGGGATTCCCATTCACTTGCCTCAGCCTTTCCACCTCTGACTTGTCCACCACCATCCACTTCGACCCGTCTCCAAACGAGAACAGAAACTGATCGAAGTTCTCGTTTGCGAACTCTACACTGAAAGTGGAGTCACTCCGTGGTCCTCCGGGAGTTCCGTACACATCTGTTCCCATCAGGTTGTCTGTGGCGTTGTGCCATCGCGTCCCTGGAGCCACCCGACGCACCAGCCGCCACCCGCCCCCGAGGAGCAGATCCGGCCATTGGTGATAGCCTGCACACACGCGAATTAAAGAGAGCTCAGGAGAGTTGGGAGGGAGGCAGGCCAGGTGAACGATCCGAAGAGGATAGACAGATGACTACATTGTAGAACAGCAGTTTCGCCCTCCTAAGAAAGAGAAAAGAATAGAAAGGCCGAAGAGGGGAAAGAAACTGAAACAAAGCGAGACGGGTCCATGGAGCAAGAACGGAGGGACACTGTTTCTTAGCACAGCAAGAGCACGAAAGGGGAGAACAGGGGAGAATTTCAGAAAGGCAGAGACACGAACAGATAGACAGACAGACTGTATCGTTCTCTCTCTCATTTGTCTCTTCCTTTCAAACACAGAGAGACCGACAGTCAGGGAGGCAGAGAGAGAGAGAGGGAGAAGAGAGAGACAAAACACGGAGACAGAGAGAAGGAAATGTGACCGATAGATAAATAGATAGGGCGGAGGGGCAGGAAGGAAATGTTAGGAAAGAACAACGAGAGAGCGAGCGAGGTAGAGCGAGAGGGCAGAGAAGCGTCACCAACGCAGGCCATGCAGAGAGAGAGCAGAGAAGTCAGTTATTCAGGCAGGAAGGGAGACAAAACAGGGTGAGTGACTAACTCTGGAGAGTCCCCCCCCGCCTCTACGCTTCATCGAAAGCGTCCAGCCATGGAACCTCGGGTGAGCACGTCCTTTCAAATCTGTCAGGCTTGTAGTTCCGTTCCCCTGTGTATACTTTCAACCCCTCCCAAGGTTTGTGTGCTTGGGGAGGTTCCATCAGGACATTTCTCTCCCCAAACGAAAAAGGAAGGACCCGGAAGGCGACTGTCGCGTTGAACGCCAGGCCCCTCTCTCGAGACTGAACGGCCGTGACTGTACACTCAAGATCAAAAGGTTCCAGGATTGAGGGAACCCCCGATAGCCATCCTGTCTGGGAGTCCAACTGCAGACCGACTGACGCAAGTTGGCAGTTATCTCCTTCTCTCCTTCTGCGAAAAGGGAGGCGGTGCGAGGAATCGGCAGGAGCTCCACACTTTGTCCGAGCACAAAGCCAACTTCATCCTTGTAAGCCCATGGGGTTGGCTCAGTCAACCCCCCCCCGCAGCCACAGCAAGCCTTAGATGCTGTGAGGCCGTCGCTCGCACGTTGCGTGACCTGCGTTCGTTGAGCATCAGTCAGGATCCTCGGGGAAGGTTCACACACCTCCGCGCAGGTCTGTGAAGTGGAGTCCCTCCATCTAGGAATGTCAGCACAGGCGGTACAGACTGGTTGGTTACAGCCATCAAGAGTCTCTGTCTGGCATATCTTGACGTACCCGGGACGGCATTTTGTACAGTCGCCGTTCAGAGAATCTGCCAAACTGCACAACCTGAGCATCTGATGTCTCCCAAAGGACAGCAAGTGTGCGAGGGGGCATCGGTGGTCTCATCGAAGACAATATTCTCAATGAGAAGTTCCCCCGGCTCGCACTGAAGGCGAACAACCGACCTCGGTCCTGTTTTGGACCGCGTCTCCGTTTGCGTGTTCGCTTCAGCAAGGGACACTACTTTCCAACTCCCTGAGACAAGTGACTCATTGAGTGCAGTTCCACTGTAGCTGTTTATCTTCGACTGAAAAGTCGTGCTGTCCTTTGCGGGACAGCCCTCAAATCTCTCCACAGACGAAAACCGTAGGTAAGAGGAGGCTTTGGATATGCTCCTGGCCAACATCGTTGTCAGTTATTTTCCCCCTCTTTGGGAATAGGCAGCGGAGCTAAATGGAAAAATTGGGGGGGGACCGGAGAGGCGAGGTAAAAAGCTCCTCGCCTCACTTAAATAAAGCGCAGAAACGGCGTAAAGAGAAGTCCACAAGGGGAGCAAAGGCATGACAAAGAATTTCAGTCTTTCACCTGCATGCGGATGACGTCTCCAGAGTCGTGCAAAGATTCAACCAGACTTTCCTGGGTCAGATCACTGCAGCAAAACTGCTCGCGGCAGAATGTACATGCTGTACGTGCATGCAGATTAAACTCAATGCAAGGAAGAGAGATGAAGAGAGACTCTTGGAACGATCGAAGCTTCTGGGGAGTCTGCAGAGACAGATGCCCCGCTTTGTCCCGCGCGTATACACCGCGCGCGGGAGCTTGCAACCATGGGGCGCCGCATCACCCCTGGTGTCCCCCCCCAAAAGTGAATGAACCTACTTTTTGGCTGGAAGCCTTGCCGCCGCCGCCCTGGAGGCCTTCATATGTAGAAACGAACCCCTTTTTAGTTTCACGGCGGCTCCGGGGTTAATTCAGCTTCTGACGCGATTTTCTCTAGTAGAACATTCGAGATGAAAGATCTTTCCACCCATCTCCACCTCTCCACCCAAGAAAAGCAACAACAAGAAAGTGGTCAAAGTTGAGCGTTAAGAGAGTTCGTCCTGTGGTGAAAGATCGAATCTGACTGTGTTTTCTCCTGCCGTCTCCGGACGTCTCCAGACGTCTCCGGCCGTCTCCAGCAAACTGTGGGAAGCGGCGATCAAGTTTTCTCCCTTCTTTCCTTCGGAATCCTTTCTTCTTTCCTCTTTCTTCCTTCCTGGTGCCCCCCCCGATGATAATAATGGTGTGCCTGCCACTGTCGGAGGGGGGCTGAGAGATATAAGAGGCACAGGCAGGCAGACTCAGGTAGGAACTCAGGCAGTTCATTCAATCAGTCAGTCAGTGAGTCAGTCAATCAGTCTGCCAGTTTTTTCCCTTCTTTCCTTTGAAATCCCTTCTTCCTTCCTCCTTCTTCCTTCCTGGTGCCCCCCACAATGATGATAGTGGTGTGCCTGCCACTGTCGGAGGGGGGTTCAGAGACATAGAGACATAAGCAGGTATACTTAGGTGGAACTCAGGTAATTTAGTCAATCAGTCAGTCAGTGAGTCAGTCAGTCAGTCAGTCAGTCAGTCAGTCAGACAGTCAGTCAGTCAGTCAGTCAGTGACTGAGTCAATCAGTCAGCCAGTCAGCCAGTCAATTGATGGGTCAGCCAGTGAATCAATCAGTCCGTCAATCAGTCCATCAGTCAGTCAGTAAGTTAGGCAGTATTTGGCAGTCAGTCGATCAGTCAGTCAGTATATTAGACAGACAGGCAAGCAAGCAGATAGACAGGCAGTCAGTTAATCGATTAGTCAGTCACTCACTGACAAACAGTCAATCAGTCAGCCAATCAGTCAGTCAGTCAGTATATTAGGCAGACAGACAGACAGTCAGTCAATGAGTCAGTCAATCAGTCAGTCACTCAGTCAGTGAAGCAGTCAGTCAGTCAGTCAGTCAGTCAGTATATCAGACACGCAGGCAAGCAGGCAGATGCAGGCAGCCAGATAGGAAGTCAGTCAGTCATTCAATCAGGCACTCAGTCAGTGAGTCAGTCAATAAGTCAGTCACTCAGTCAGTGAAGCAGTCAGTCAGTCAGTCAATCAGTATATCAGACAGGCAGGCAAGCAGGCAGATACAGGCAGCTAGATGGGAAGTCAGTCAGTCATTCAATCAGGCAGTCAGTCAGTGAGACAGTCAATCAGTCACTCACTCAGTCAGTGAAGCAGTCAGTTAGTCAGTCAGTATATCAGACAGGCAGGCAAGCAGCCAGCTACTAGAGAGGAAGTCAGTCAGTCAGTCATTCAACCAGGCAGTCAGTCAGTGAGTTAGTCAATCAGGCAGTCACTCAGTCAGTTATGCAGTCAATCAGTCAGTATATCAGACAGGCAGGCATGCAGGCAGATGCATGCAGCTAGACAAGAAGTCAGTCAGTCATTCAATCAGGCAGTCAGTAAGTTAGTCAATCATCCTTTACGTGTGTATGTGTGAGTGTGCGTGTGCGTATGTGTGCGTATGTATGTGTGTGTGTGTGTGTATGTGTGTGTGTGCGTATGCCTGTGTGTATGTGTGTATGTGTATGTGTGTGTGTGTATGTGTATGTGTATGTGTGTGTGTGTGTGTGTGTGTGTGTGTGTATGTTTCTATATAGTGTATTTGTATGTGTGTTTATGTGAGTGTATGTTTGTGTTTGTGTTGTATGTAGTGTGTATGTATGTGTCTGTGCGTGTATGTGTGTGTATATATTTGTAGTTGGGTCGAACAAATGTGTAGGGGTGGGCTACAGAGGAGGAGGGCAGACTGGCGTCACATGAGTTGTCAGGTTTCACAAGGGCACTTTTCAACTCGGCCAGGGTGAAAGGGATTGAGAATCAAGGATCCAATGAAAGGCTTCACGTTCATAGCATGAATTTCCATCTTTCTCTGGTTCATTCGTTGAAATGAATTTCGTTCTGTGAGTATATTTGCAGGTCGGGTCGGACACCTGTGTAGGGGGGGGCTGCAGGGAAGGATAGCGGACTGGCGTCTACAGAGATCATGATGCCGCATCGTACATCTGTTTTTTGTCAACATAAAGAAGATGTTCAAAGCAGCAATAAGTCTATATTAGAAGGCTTTACCGCCTCAATTTCAGCTTCTATGTCATTGTAATTCAAAAGTTAATTATGAATATTTATTTTCTTGGGTATAAAGTTGTCATTAAAGTTGGGTCAGTTATGCATAGCAAACCTAACTGCATTTCTAGTCTAAAACAATATTTTGCACTTTTACACTTTTTTTTCCTAGATTAAAAAAGCATTTCCACACAGTAATAGGTTTATGTTAGAATGCTTTACAGCTTCAATTTCACCTTCTAACTCATCGTAATTCAAAAGTTATGAATATTTATTTTCTTGGGCATAAAGTTGGCTCAGTTATGCATAGCAAACCTAACTACATTTCTAGTCTAAAAAAATATTTTGCACTTTCACACTTTTTTTCTCTAGATCAAAAAGGAATTTCAACACAGTGATAGGTTTATGTTAGAAGGCTTTACAGCTTCAATTTCAGCTTCTAACTCATCATAATTCAAAAATTATGAATATTTATTTTCTTGGGCATAAAGTTGGGTCAGTTATGCATAGCAAACCTAACTGCATTTCTAGTCTGAAAAAATATTTTGCACTTTCACACTTTTTTTCTCTAGATCAAAAAGGCATTTCAACACGGTGATAGGTTTATATTAGAAGGCTTTACAGCCTCAGTTTCAGCTTCTAACTCATTGTAATTTAAATGTTATACCCTCCTGAGATGCCAAATTGCTAGCATACCAAATTGCCAAGTAACATGACCAACCCGGACCGAAAATACACACAGAACGAATGAACCAGAGAGCGGTGAGAGGTCCTGATGAGAATGTAGACCCGTCCATACTATGCCTCACGAACCCTCCTACCTGTGTCAGCCTCAAATCCTTTCCTGTCAACTCCCACCAACACACAGCATGCGAACCACTCTCGATTGAGGTGCCAAGCTGACCTACCAAACGTGTGAATATACACACAGAACGAATGAACCGGAGAGCGGTGAGAGGTCTTGATGAGAGTGTAGATCCATCCATACTATGCCTCACGAACCCTCCCACCTGTATCAGCTTCAAACCCCTTTCCGGTCAACTCCCATCAACACACAGCATGCGAGTCACTGTCGACTGAGGTGGTAAGCTGACCTACCAGACCTGCGAATATACACACAGAACGAATGAACCGGAGAGCGGTGAGAGGTCTTGATGAGAGTGTAGATCCATCCATACTATGCCTCACGAACCCTCCCACCTGTATCAGCTTCAAACCCCTTTCCGGTCAACTCCCATCAACACACAGCATGCGAGTCACTGTCGACTGAGGTGGTAAGCTGACCTACCAGACCTGCGAATATACACACAGAACGAATGAACCGGAGAGCGGTGAGAGGTCCTGCTGAGAATGTACACCCGTCCATACTATGCCTCACGAACCCTCCCGCCTGTGTCAGCTTCAAACCCCTTTCCTGTCAACTCCCACCAACACACAGCATGCGAGTCACTCTCGACTGAGGTGCCAAGCTGACCTACCAGACCTGCGAATATACACACAGAACGAATGAACCGGTTGTCTGACTGAGTGACTCGGCTACTAGCTGTCTGACTGTCTGACTGACATACTCAAAGACTGACTAATGGGCTCATTTTCTGACTTTGACTGACTGACTGATTGACTGAAAGACTGACTGATGGGCTGATTGACCGACCGACTGACTGACTAACTGAATGACTGACTGATTGGCTGAGAGGTTGATTGACTGACTGACTGGCTGATTGGCTGCGAGACCAACTGACTAACTAACTGACTGGACTGACTGACTCACTGACTGATAGGCTGACTGACTGACTGACTGACTGACTGACTGACTGACTGACTCACTGACTAACTGACTCACTGACTGACTGACTGACTGACTGACTCACTGACTCACTGAATGACAGGCTGATTGACTGACTGACTGACAGGCTGACTGACTGACTAACTCACTGACTAACTGACTCACTGACTCACTGAATGACAGGCTGACTGACTGACTGACTGACAGGCTGACTGACTGACTGACTGACTGACGGACTGACCGACTGACCGGCTCACTGACTGACTGGCTAGTTGGCTGGCTGCCTGACTGGGTGGCTAACTGACATGCCGGCTGACTGATGGTGACTGAATGTGGCTGCTGGCTGACTGACCAACGAGCTGAACGGCTTACAGATTGACTGCTGACTCGCTTGCTCACAAGCTGGCTGACTGATTGGCTGAGAGGTTGATTGACTGACTGACTGGCTGATTGGCTGCGAGGCCGACTGACTGACTGACTGGACTGACTGACTCACTGACTGATAAGCTGACTGACTGACTGACTGACTGACTGACTCACTGACTGAGAGGCTGACTGACTCACTGACTGACTGACTCACTGACTGACTGACTCACTGACTGACTGACTCACTGACTGACTGACTCACTGACTGACTGACTCACTGACTCACTGAATGACAGGCTGATTGACTGACTGACTGATAGGCTGACTGACTGACTGACTCACTGACTCACTGAATGACAGGCTGACTGACTGACTGACTGACTGACTGACTGACTGATAGGCTGACTGACTGACTGACTGACTGACTGACTGACTGACTGACGGACTGACCGACTGACCGGCTCACTGACTGACTGGCTAGTTGGCTGGCTGCCTGACTGGGTGGCTAACTGACGTGCCGGCTGATTGATGGTGACTGAATGTGGCTGCTGGCTGACTGACCAACGAGCTGAACGGCTTACGGATTGACTGCTGACTCGCTTGCTCACAGGCTGGCTGACTGGCTGAGTGGCTGACTGGCTGACTAACTGGCTGACTGACTGATTGTGCATGACTCACCATGACTGGCAAGATGACTGGCTAACTGACTGGCTTACTGCATGGCAGACTGAACGGCTTATGCAGTGACTCACGTACATACGGACTGACTGCTGCATGACCGGCTTGCTGACTGGCTGACTAGCTGACTGACTGAAGGAGGAATTACTTCAGCCGAAGGGCAAGGTCACGAGAGCTCAAGATCTCCTCGTTGGCTCACTCATCCATGCTATATTCATTGGGGGGCAAATCAATGCAGCCATAATGCAGCCTATCTTGTATTCTTTGGCTCTCAGAGCTGGCATGCGGATGCACTATGCGAGCAAGTTCACTTTTGACTGACCTTCAGCCTCTGACATGCAGCGTTGAACGACTCCTGAACTCTTGTCTCCTCTTCTTCAGTCGCCATGCTAGAGGCTGGAGGGATCTAAGGGGCGTGCAAGTGGCAGAGGAGCCCAGACAAGGTGAAGGACCATGAGAGTTGGAGGGAGGTGGAGGACATCGTGGAGTCCTCTATGCACGCAAAACGAACCCCGGTTTTGTTTTTTGTTGACAGGTTGGACCGCCGCCGCAAAAACCCCCGGGGTTGTTTATTTTGGGCTTGCGGCCTCTGGACGCCGCCGCCAAAAAAGGTAGAGGTTCCAAATAGGACAAGGGGGGTGATGGCGCCGCATATAAAGGATCGAGCTCTGCGTCAGCCACCCGCCCTATATAAGCCCCTGCCCTTGAATTTTGTATGGTCAAAATGCATAAAATTTTGATGATAAAATTTTGAAGTTAGGCTTTGTACCAAGCAGGCTGTGCAGATGCATGTCGGTAGGCATTGTGCTTGTGCATATGATGGCAATACTGACAGATCAATTCAACATCATCTGGGTGATTAGTATCAAAAACAGTATCGATCCACTCATCTTCATTTCTGTGCCCAATTTTTTTTACTGTGATCTTCCCGAGGGAGAACTTCCGGTGGGTGCCCAGACGATAGTTGTTGTGATGCATATCATACGGGTTGCGCCCACCAGGAAGATCGGGAAGGCCAGAAGCATCACAACGCTCACAACAATTTCCAAAAATAGTTCGCATTTCTGTTTTGATTGCTTTGTTAGCCTGCTTGATGGTCCAGCCATGCACATACTTCCAATTTTTTTGAATGATAAGAGGTCTGATCCTTTGCTGGAACAGCTGTTTGCAATGAGCGGCTGAAGTGAAAATAGCGACTGATTGAGGTGGGCGGGGCACCATTTTCTTTATTCTATAGCGGCGGGAACCAGGGGCAGGTGCGGTAAAAAGATGCCCCCCTGCCGGTAATTCGGTTTTTCGAAGGAAAAAAAAAAGTCGCGAGACGCCCCCCTTCATAGTGGCCGCGGAGACGGCTTGGGCCGCGCACGGCTAGGTTGTTAGACCATAAATTACGCTTTTTTTTGCGTCGTTTTCGCGCGCACCGCGCGCGTGACAATACCCTTATAAGGCAAAATCAATAGGGATCCACCTTGAAGAAAAAAAAATAAAAATAAAAAAAAAAAATTTTTAAAAAATGGATCAATACAGAGCTACAGTCAAATCGTGCGTACAAAATTCAAGGGCAGGGGCTTATATATAGCTGCATCACAATTAATGCATGCATGCAGACGCGTATTTTTTTTTAGATTTTTTCTTTTTCTTTCTGTGCATGCATGCATGCACAGCATACATTTTTGTATAACCATGCACGTATAGAGAGAGGCTTATATACTTAATTGCATGTACATACAACAGCTTCTAACAGCATTCGATCGGCAGAGAAACGTGGATTGGCAATGCAAGTGCGTGCGTAGACAGACCTACTGTGAGATGGCAGACATTTGATCAGCGATTCGTCGAATGCTTTAGATTTTTTTCGACAATCTGCATGTTAGACTGACATGCATTGATATCAATGAGACCTTTCTGCAACAGTTGCAGCAGTCCACCTTCCCCTCCGCTCTCGACTCACTGTTTTAGTTGGTTTGAGGCTTTTTAGACATTGCAAGTGGCCTGCTTGGCAGAGAAAAAAAAATGAAATGATTCCCAACTGCGTCAAGACCCCCCACATTGAGTGGGCGGGGAGCAACATCAAGAATTATGACCCCGAAAAGTTGATGAATTACAGGTACTTCTGGCTAGCAGGGTCTGAGATCACCTGGATCACCCCTATAGCTCATCTGATTGTGAACTGCTTCGTTGTCTTCCTAGGCGCCTGGCAATGTGACAGCAACCAAGAGAGCAGCCCCTTGGGTAACTGCCTCCCTCTCCCTAACACGCAAGAAGCCCTCAATTTGACTTCAATCGTGGCTTTTATCTTGGCGTTCTTCGTCTCTCTTTTGATCAACAGGTGGTGGACAACCAGAGTCCATCTCGGCCTTTGTTTCGGCCGAAGTGGAGCAGCGGTGATTCATATGACCTCCGCAGTATATGGAGACGACCTTACATCGAAATCCCTCCGTACAGACTTTTGCAGATTTCTGAATCTTGCGCACAATTTGATTTACTTGAACGGAAGTGGAATGATTGATGTATCTCATATGGAGAAACTGAAGGCGCAGGAGCTGGTGAAAGACGATGAGATCGCCCAAATAAAGGAAATGGCACCTAACCAAAGACAGACCTTGGTGTACGGTTGGTGTGATATATTGATTCAACAGGCTGCCAAGCTAGGTCTGATGAGAAATAAATTCCCCAACGTCATGATCCTCCAAGACGACGTCAACTTCATCCGGACACAGGCATCCGTCAGTCAGTCAAACTTTCTTGCACACACGTCATGCTTTCTATGAGGAAAGAGATCCATTGACGCACGCACGCAATTCTTGGCTGAATGTGTATATTTTCTTTGAGGAGAATGATCCATGCGGTTTTTGAAGAGGGGGGCGTCTTGGGGTCTGTGGGAGGTGCCGGGGTGGAATTTGAAAGAAAAGATAATCGAGAGAGTTAGACAAGCCAGCTTCTTTCTCTCTCATTCGCTTTCTCTGCACTTCTTTGTGCGTTGACTTCATATTCAATTTCCTGTGTGAATGTTCTTGTGCCTGTCAAATTCCTGTGTGCATCTTCCCTTTCCTGCCTTTGTGTTTATTTGCAGATGGTGTTCACTTTTGTCCAGACCCCGATTCCGCATTCGTGCATGCATTTTCTTTCATACAGAACGAAAATGCATGTGTCTATTTGCAGATGGTGTTCACTTTTGTCCAGACCCCGATTCCGTATTCGTACGCCCACTTGGTGGTGATGGTCTGTCGTATTTTTTTCGTTCAGCTGATCATCGTCTCTGCGGGTCTCATCGGGTACGGATGGAAGGAGGGAGAGTACAGCCTGATCGCCAACGCTTTTCTAACGCTCAACGTGAGTCAGGCCGTGGTTTTGTGAAGATTTCTCCGGATTTCATTTTGCATATTCAGAGCAAGTCGGTTACTAGCATCGCAAGCAAGCAGACAAAGTCACAGACCGACAGATCAAGAGAAAGACGAACAGAGCGACAGACACCGAGAGAGGTATACAGACGGACAGTCAGACTGACAAGCAGAGATACAAAAACAACAACAAATGGACCTAGAGAGACCTGAAGATGTGTGGATTAGAGAAAAAAGTAAACAGAAAGGTTGCTGCTCAGTTGGTCATCCAACGTCACTCACTGTCCCATGCATTCACGTGCTGGAAATGAAGTCTCACTCACTCACTCACTCACTCACTCATTCACTCATTCACTCACTCACTCACTCACTCACTCACTACTGTCGCATGGACCAGGTCTCTTTGCGTTTTTCCAAAATTTTCCCTTCCTGCCTCTGCCCCTATTACTGTCAGTCGGTCGGTTGGTCGTTCGATTAGTCGGTTGGCCGGTCTCTGTAAGCCTGCCTGCCCCTTTCATGAAGAAAAGAAGGGAGAAGAAGAAACATATAGTCTGTCTGTCTGTCTGTCTGTCTGTCTGTATGTATGTGTGTATGTATGTGTGTATGTATATTGTTTTGTGTGTATGTACGTCCTTCTGTTAGTCTCGGATTGCCTATCGATATGTGTGTTTGTGTGTGGCTGTCTCTGTCTCTGTCTGTGGCTGTATGCCTGCGTTTGAATGTATCTCTTCGCCCGCTTGCCTTTTTGCGTGTCTGTGTCTGGCTGTCTGTGTGTATGTATGTCGGTTGCCTAGTCGTCATGTCGGTGATGCAAGATACATGAAAGAAAGAAGGATGGTCTTTTTTGTTTCTTTTGTTTTCTCTGCCAGTTCCTTCTTTCGTGATCGAAAAGTTGCTGACCGTTTCTGAATGAATTTATGTGTATATTTGTGCGTATGTGTATTGCACGACTTCTTTATCAATTCTTTTGCAGGTTCTGTTCTTTGTGATCGAGAGGCTATTGTTTTTATTTTCATACAGAATTTTCTGTATGAAAATAAATGAATCCTTTTGCTTGCAGGTTTTGTTCTTTGTGATCGAGAGGCTCTTGTTTTTATTTTCATACAGAATTTTCATTCGGAAAAATAATTCTGTATGGAAATACATGAATCCTTTTGCAGGTTCTCTTCTTTGTGATCGAGAGACTGTTGACCCTCTTTGCCGTTCTCTCCAATCCCTTGGGTGATGACCCTTCAGACTTCCCCAAAGAGGCCTACAAGACCGTCACCAAGAATACCACACAGAAATTCCTCACACACCTCCTGCCCCCCTCCGTGCCCCCCTCGGTGGCACAATTCGATCCCCGAAAGCCCTTCAAGCCCATGGAGATGGACCTCGCCGAGTCCATGCAACCAGCCGTACAGCCCCATGCAGCAACTGTACAACCGTCCAAGTATGGGGACTCCCACTCCTTCTCTCGAGATAAATTGCCCTACGATAACAGTCCCGCAGTGATCGGTACCAGGTTGAGTGGAGAGAACGATGAGGAGGATGAGAGGTCCTATGAAAGAAACGAAGAGCCCGACCACGAGCCGAATTGGACCCCCACGTCGAGGGGGAGGTCTCCTGCCAGGGGGGGCGGGGAGAGTTCGAGGGCCAGGGGGGCCTTTGTGAGAGGCGACAGAGACGGAGACGGGGACTTCTCATTCAAGGGAGACGGGGGTGGAAGTAGGGGAGGTCCCAAGAACTGGACCGAGTGGGAAAGCTTGGCAGCCGACCTGAGGAGTGATGACCACCGAGACCATTCTCCCTACCGAGACCGTGCTCGCTCAAGTCTCTCAGAAAGGGACAGAGACAGCCAATGGGGCGACACGCAGCCGGATGATGACTGGGCCGGTGGAGGGGGAGGAACGACGCGAAATTCTTCCCGTCGCAGGCAAATGTCCGAAGAAGATGATGGCGGTGATTGGTGAGCATGCAGTCATAACAGGAAACAAGGTTGAAGTAGACTGTCTGCTAAAGTTAGCTAGATGTGTAGTTCATTGTTACACGACAATATTACCACTAAAGAAGGCCACCTTCTATAACCATTGAAGTTAACTTGAAATATACTTAAACGATCCGGCCATTCATTTTCTGAAAATATAGGTACAACTAGTTGGACTAGATTGTGATCAGTTTTGCTGGAGTAATAAAAAAAGTATTGTCTAGAGTATTATAGTAAAACTGCTAGTAAAACTGTTTTTTATAATCAATTTCTACGAGGGTTACTAAGATGTTGCTTGAGTTACTAAGTTGAGTATAGACTGTATAGTATGACTATCTATATATTTTACTAAGAAGTATACTAAGAAGATTAATAATAGATGATATAACTTTAAGTTGTTGGCCTAGGTATGCACGTCCTTGCTGGTCCATGGAGAGGGATAAACTAACTGCATGCAGCAAATAAATTAATGAACCAGTTCTGATTTATATAGTTTTCTAGTATAACGATGTATAATTATCCCTAACATAGTAAGTGGTTTAAAAAAGCTAGGAAAACAGTCATTCCCTTATACTCCATGGGTTTCCTTAATGGTCTTAGCGGAGACTTAGCTTTTAGCTATATAAGGCTGTTGGTGTCCTTATAATTGTTGGCCGTCACCAGGCCGTGCACATCGACCAGCCTAGTACGAGAATGCCAACTTATACATGCATATGCACAGGCGTAGCAGACAGACAGGACCTATGTCTAGCAGAGATGCATACTGGCCCAACGTAGGACCATGCAGAGAGATTGATAATCGAGGGCAGAGAAACTATAGCTATCATACACTCAGAATTTTACAGTGAGAAACAGTGAGAAAATGTATGTCATGCATGCATGCAGGAGCTGCATAGTGATTGAGGTTTTTGTTATGCATGCCGCGTCCCCGTGTATGAGGGGCGGATCTAGCCTAGTCTGTCAAAAAGTTCCGGTTCTGCATAGTATTTTTCATGCGGTCCCTAACCGCTCCACAGCTATATCCCACTATAGTATCATATAGTCCAGGTTTGATGCCACTTGTGTTGAATTCTGTAAAGTGGGACCAGTACAGAAGCACCACGTGACAAAATACAAAGTTTGTGTACTTCCGCCTGTACTCCGTTCGTACTCAGTTACGCATCCGAACTTATTAGTACCTCGGTGCGCAATTAATGCGCGCCCACTCGATCTCGTGTACGACAGCGGACCAGAGAGACACTATAAAGAAAGTATGAATAGCCGATTTTTCGTTTTTAGCCGAATATCCGCATGCACTGCATGCATGCATGTACGTACCATACGACACGTACAGCTATATATATAGCTGGGTACAGGTTGCAAGGTTATAACATAAATGGATAGCTAGCCGTAAGCAATGACGTATCTCAATCACAGCCAAGTCGTTTTGAATCTGAAGGTTGACCTGTATATGCTTGGTTGGGGTGTGCGCATCTAACTTCGTGCGTGTCTTCGTGCTGTGTTGAGTTCGAATAGATCTGTTGCTGTGGCATTGTTGCTTCCATACGGTAGCTTAGTGTGGTTGCTACTTTCAAGGCCAACGAAGCTTCTGCCAGTGCTGTCACGAACCGACCTTCAACAAACCTTTCATTTTCTCTGCTACAGCGATGCCCGAGAGATGGATTCAAGGGTGCGTTGTCCAGGGAGGAAAAAAGGGCTTTCAGGTCGTTGTACACCAGGTAGACCGTGACTTTCGGATCGTAGACTGGAAGAGAGGAGGATCCTGGACCGTCAAGGGGAGCGCGCGTCAACGTCAGTTGTCGCGTTGTGCAGGCGGCAGGGGAAGCGCAGATTCAGAATATCCGCAATGCCACCAATAAACGCGACCTCGAGGCCAAAATCCAGGCCACGCTCTTGGTATCCGCAATGCCACCAATAAACGCGACCTCGAGGCCAAAATCCAGGCCAACGCTCTTGGTGTGGGGGGAGGGGGCGGGGAGGTGGGATTCCATCACGGTGTTGGTTCCACCCACGAGCAGCATTTCAAGGAGGCCCACGCCACCTCTGCGGTTGTCATTGAGATCGAGGCCGGCGGGAACTTCTTCAACTCCCCAAAATGGGACCTGGAGGTGATGATCCTTGTGGTTCCGCGGTCTGAGCTGGGCAACCAAGAGCAACAGCAGCGCACACCGGTATGTTCGCGTGTGTTTGACCCATCGCACTCAAGCGTAATTGTTTTTGCTGACACAGGGCAATTGAGCCGGTCGTGTGCACATTCGAAGATCCAGCAAGACGGCCAACGCATACATGCTGTCACTGCCCGTCACGCGCTCTGCCTTCGTCTATCGAATGTGTGCGTTCGTGAGTTCTTGTCTACGATCCAGGTTTACGATCGCTTACCGTTTCATAAAATTCTCTCCGCTCCCCCTATTTCACCTTGCATGTTTGCCTCTCCTCACTCTCGAGTCTGCACCTCTTCTCAATTGCTGAAACCGCAGGTGCAGCCGTCTGTCGTTCCGGGGCCCGCTTCAACCCCTGCGTCGGGAGTGACCCCAATTCAGGTGGGTCTGTCAAGCTGCTGAGGTCTACTTTTCTGTGTCTCTGTGTGTTCTTGTTCCTTTGTACACCCTTTTGCCTGTGTGAGAAACAGGCTACTGTAACAAAACAAAGAGAAGCGCACCTCCTCCTCAATCGAGCTTCCCCTCGATTTCTGCGTGGGGGCGCATGCTTGCCCCATTTGATCCTAGAAACTTGTACGGACTTGAGAGGGAGAGGGTTCAAGTGCATGAGAGCACTTGGAGGACTGTGAGGGAGGGAGATTCTTCGTTTCCAGAGCGTTTGTCAGACGGTGTGCTGTGCATGGTCGTCTTAAAAAGAGAGGAGAGGTGTCGAAAAGCAGGATTCTCCAAGTGGTCGGGGATCGAATTGGATTTCAGGTTTTTTTTTGGTCCGTCTTTTCTGAGCTAGGTAGAAAAGTAGAGCACAGAAAGGTCACATGAGCAGTCTGAGATCGGGGTCGAAGAGGGCGAATATGAAGGCGGGATCGAGCCAGAGAGAGTACAGAGAGTTTTAGAGAGAAGAAATTAAGCGGACAGCTAGACGGACAGAGAGTCAGGCGCCCCTCTGTTGCGTGCTCAGTGAAGAAGGAGTGGAAGAGTAACCTGGCACCCAGAACGGGTAGACAGAAGAGTCAGAACATCAATCCCAATGAGATTAGTGTGTGCGCGTGCGACAATGCAGGGAACAGGTGATGACCTCTACAGCGCTGCAACGAATGGAGATGAGGTGAAGGTGAAGGGTCTACTGGCGGGAGGGGTACCGACCGACTGGGCACGCCCAACCGTCAGTTGTTTGTTTTGATGCCTGCTATTCCGTTTCAATCGTCTTCCTGTTTTTCTGTCTGGTGTCTCGATCTAGCTTCCGTCTCGGTATCCTGTGAGAGCTAGGACAGTAAACACTGACAGTGAACCAAGGATCAGTGCATGTGTGTCATGCTTTTTTTCTGCCCAGCACCTCTGTTGTTTCTCCTGGTTTTCTCCATTTGATTCGGATAGCTAACATTTAGAATTCAGTCAAACAACATTGTCCCTCTCTCCTCCTCCTTTTCCAATGCATGGGTGCATGCAAGTGAAGACAAGAGCAGACACACACACAGAGCGCAGATCGGATCTTCATTTGTGTGTTTCCTCAGTTTGATTTTCCTACATTTACCAATCTATTCCATCAGTTTCTCTTTTTGTCGGTCTGTGTCTTTCACTGTCAGTTCATGAGTGCATGGGCGTCTACATGTCTGCTTGCATGGGTGCGGTTGCAGACCGGAGCGACGCCTTTGCTCATCGCAGCCCAGTTTGGTCGCGAGGGCGTCGTGTCCACCCTCCTGAAAGCAGGGGCCGACAAGAACAAGGCACGGAACGTGAGTCTCTTCCATGTGTGCTCTCTCTTACTTGTAACCTTCTCGATGGATTCTTTTCTCCTCTTCGATCGACTGGCATCAAGGGGGTCTCCCTCCCCTCCCCTATCTCCACTCCCCTCTCCTTCCACACAGCTCGCTCTTCTATCCCTCGATCAATGGGTAGCTGAGCGTGGACAGCGCCCAAGTCTGTCTGGTCAGAGGGATGAAATCAGAAATTGAGAGGCATCGTTTCGTGGGCTGCATGAGACTTCTTCTCTCCATCCGATTCGGTGTTTCTCTATCCTGTGGATGGTGTCTCGGTGGGGAGCAAGTGCAAGCCCCTGGTGACACGCCTCACGCATCGATCGTGGCCTGCATGGATTGCTTATTTGGATTCATGTGTTCCCTCTCATTCTGAAATTCCTTTTGCTTGCCTCTCGATCGGACGGACACCCCCTCCCATCTGTCCCCTCCTTCATCGTCTTGATCCGTTCTGAGCTGAGTCGGGACCTTTTCTGCTTTCTTTCTGCACGGAGGCACTCACTCCTTTTGTTTTTTATAGATTCATATGCTGATCGATTGCATTTCTTTCGTTTAATGTCTGGAGGTCTCTTCGTGCCTCTGTCCGTTATTTGGCTTTCCAAGTGACCTCTGACAGTCGATCTCTACCGCTCAATTCAATCAATTTCTCTATTGGTCGGTCTGTGTCTTTCACTGTCACTTCATGGGTGCATGGGCGTCTGCGTGTCTGCATGAATGGGTGTGGTTGCAGGACGGGATGACGCCTTTGTGCATCGCAGCCTCCCAAGGTCACCAGGGCGTCGTGGCCACCCTCCTGAAAGCAGGGGCCGACAAGAACAGGAAGGGGGGGATGAAGGTGAGTTTCATCCATGTGTGCTCTCTCTTACTTGTGACCTCCTCGATGGATTCTTTTCTCCTCTTTGATCGACTGGCATCAAGGGGGTCTCCCTCCCCTCCCCTATCTCTTTTGAGGGCAGGGGCAGACAAGAACAGGACATGGAACGTGAGTCTCCCTCTTTTTGTTTTTTCTCGCAGACAAACTTTGAAATTCTGTTAGTCTCTCTTCCGCCTTCTTGCGAGACAGCCCGCCTTCTTTTTTGCAAAGGTTTCTCTCCGATAGCCCCTCCTGCTGCAAGACTGCATAGACCCAAAGAATAGAAACAGCTGAAATAGTTTCAAAGACGGACAGATCAAGTAGGGTGAATCTTCAGTTTTTGTACTCCGTGCTTGGTTGCTCAATCTGCTTTTTCCCCTCCTCGTCCATATGACAAGGGCAGCCTAGTTTGTCCTGGAATTTCTGAACCTCCTCGTATCTCCACTCCCCTCCGTCTGGTTATGGAGGAGACCTGTACTCAGAGTGTGATGACCCCTCCTGTGTCTCTTTCAGCTCCTGTTAATTGAACCTGAATTTAGGCTCTCTCAATTTCTTCGACTTTTGTTATTCGCTTATTTCAGCGTGCGGTATCATAAGTCAAATTTTCTTCATAACTTACTTAATTCAGAGACTGCATGTCATCAATTCCCACCACTTTCTGAACAACTGCACATGAACGGATATGCATGCGCATTGATAGGGGAATGCAGTGGAAAACGAATGAAGCGTCGTTGCTGTGTATCTGCAGGGCATGACGCCTCTCCAAGTGGCGACCGAGAAGGGCCACCACGCAATTGTTGCACTTCTGAAATAAAATTGACTCGAAGGGAAGGGTATGCACTATTCCGGGCGACACAAGGTGGTGGGGTGCGGTGGGGACTGACGCTACGAAGTGCATGCACCTTCCATGCATTTGTGGTCGACAATCACTACGTTGTGTAAGTGTGATGAGAAGTGAAGCCATGACTTCATGGGCCAATGCGCCTAGCAATGCGCGTGCTTCATAACATTGTATGTAGGCCTGAAAGTGCCCGACCGGGTCCATGCATTTCCGACGCGCACCTTCGCTGCCCAAGCTTGAAGTGGTCCGACCGGGCGCGCGTGCCGCCATGCCCCGTAGATCAAATTTGAGCGATGCATGCGTGCTGTGCAGTCATCAGCAAAAACAAGTCAGAGACGAAGAGCGAAGAAGAGGGAAACGGAGAGATTCAGACAACTTTTTGAATCCGATTATATGGATGAACTTGAATGTATGTACAAACAGACCTCTATGACAGTGCTGTGGGATCAAGCTGGCATATTTAGGGAGTAGGAAGCTAAGCTGTTTCAGTCGTGTTGAGTACTAAGGAAGCCTATCTAGGGAGGCATTAACTTAAAGTTTGTTTCTAGCGTCTAGCCTCTAGGTCTAGCCTGTTCTTCTTCTACCTTTTCCTTCTGTCCTGTTTACTGTTCTCGCTGCTAGCTCTCTCGCTCATGCGACCTCAAATTTGACTCTCCTCCTTCCGACTTCAGGATTTGCTAAGTACTTCTTATCCCTCTGTCATGACCAGCGCACTGCCTATTCCTCCTTCCTCCCAGCCCTCCCCCTGCACTCCTCTGGTCCCCCAAATATACGCGCTTGCCGCTTTCAGGTAGGCAATCTGCAATCGGGCTGGGATCCTACCGCATGTCTTGCTCACATGTTGGCATGATGTTGCCCCCATTTCTCACTCAATTGCTCGGTTAACCTCTTCAAGAACATCCTTGCCTCCCCCTCTATCATGCCATCGACCGCACTCATGAGTGGAGTGAAGTCACACCCTCTGTCCATGCTTGCCTGCCCATGTTTCCTCTTCTTTTCTTCTGCTGCTGCTTTGAGGGCTTAAGTCCAGGTCACCTTCTTCCTCAAGGCGGCGTGTGGGTTTATTACCCTGGTATCGAAAATTGCCAACCTCTGTAGAGTATAGGCTCCCCAGACTTGGAAGTCCTCCCTTAGTGCCAGACATCCCTGTACCTCCCCTTCCTCCCTGATAATCGGCTCCTTTGCATGGACCGCACCCGCTGGGTATGCCCCCGCTGCTAGACTCGCCCATGTGCGGTTAACTTCATTATGTTGCAGCGTTGGCAGGCCTCCTATACTGCTTCGAATAATTTGTAGAAGTAGATAGACAGTTACAAACAACTGTTGCATAATGGTAGCTTTATATAGAGAGTACAGTTCCGTAGAGTTTCATCCTAACACTGCATGCACCATGCATTTATGACTACTATAGGTAGACGTCGGGTATTATTTAAAAAAAAAAAAACCTTTATTTTTTTTCTTTTTCAGTCAGATAATTAAGTTGAAACAACTGTTGTTCAAGTGTATGTTGCATAAGTGTAGTTTGATATTGTTTGTGTGTTGCAGAACTGTTGTTAAATATTGTTAAGTCTTGTTGGTGTCTTGACCGTCTACCCTGCAAAGACCTAGGAATTTAAACAAGAATTTAGAAGAATTTAGACAGGAATTGACAGGAATTTACAGGAATTTAGCTAGGAATCTAAAAGAATTTAAAAATAGGAATTTAGAGGAATTTAGCAAATTTTAGAGGTCGATTTGAACAATGATTTCTCATGAACTATAATGATTTAGAACTTAATATTAATAGTACTTAACACTGCTTATAAACCTATATTAGAGCTATAAGCACCATTAACATCAAGTTCTAACTCATCATATTTTATGAGAAATTGATCTCCAAATTTTAGGAATTTAGAGCTCTAAATTGCTTTAGATTCCTGTCTAAATTCCTCTAAATTCCTGGCGGACGTGCTAGGAACGGATCTAAAATGCGCTTCCCCCCAAATTCCTATCTAAATTCCTGTCTAAATTCTTAGGTCCTTGCAGGGTATGCCGCAGGCGTGGACGGTCTCTTGAAAAACGATGCCGCAGATAGAGATTATCTTGATAATATTTTTTTAAGCACGGGGTACGGGAAGAGACCATTAAGTGGGTATGTGAGTCGCTGCGAAATATCAGAGCAAGGGTGAAGGGGAGTGAATTCTGGTTTTGGGAAGAAAAGGGGTCAAAGCAGGGAGGTCCGGCAGGACCTTCTCTGTTTAAGGGATATACAAATGATATGCCAGCAGACATTGAGAGGAGGGCAGGCCTCACCGGAAAGGGTCCCAAGCTCCAGAAACGCCCCAAGGGTGCGCAAGAGAACTTCCCTGTCAGGCTTTTTACTGATGATATGTACCTTCAATTGATAGAAGCAGAGGAGATGGAGAGGCTTCTGAAGGCAATGGAGGAGTATGCGAGGCCTTTGAAGCTCCTTCTGTCAGATAAGTCAAGAATAATGAAGTTTGGACAGAAAATGGGGGAGAGAAGAAAGCGATTCACGTTGGGTGGGGCAGAGTTAGTTCAGGTAAGCGAATATCCGTACCTTGGCCTTCTTTTGACAGAAGATTGCTCCACAGATGCAATGATGAGAAAGAGAATGATTAAGGCAGAAAAACTCTTTTTTGCGTTGAAAAGTAAGATCAGTGCAGGAGGAGAGATCCTACCTGCAACTTGTTTTCAATGGTTCAGACAAACAGTGTGTGCAGTTTAGTCATACGGCTGCGAAGTACATTCACACTCACAGGAAGCGTTTGCAGAGTTTGACAGACTGCAAAAAAGATTTATTCGACGGGTGCTGCAACTGAGAGAGAAAGAAAGCATACTCACCACTTTCCTTGAGGCAGGCCTTCTTCCTATCGATCTGGTGGTTGCACAGAGAACCCTAATGTGGACAAGGAAGGTAATCCAAAAAGGAAAAGACACACCGACAGGCCATACACTCATTCAATCATTACAAGAAGGAGTTGATTCAGAACTGAGAAGAAGGAAGCTTCACCCTTTTCACTTTTTCCCCCACTTGAAGAAATGTGTTGAAACACTTTTCACAGAGACAAGAAGCCACCCCTTCCAGATAGGAAGAGAACCAGAAGCTGCAGCCAGACAACCTTCCTTTGAGAGAAGAGACAGAATAGTAAGGTGGATAGAAGCACTGAAAAAGGAAGAAATTACAAAGAGGAAGAAGGAAGCATTTGCAGAGAGAGTTGAGAGGTCACTGCAGAAAAGAGGAAGGGCCGAGAGCAAAGAGCTAAGAGAAGGCGTCATGCATCCTATCCATGCATCTCTATCGAACGGAAATCGCCTAAATCTGTGGTTTCACAACAGTAAGAATGGAGAAGATACAGACAGAAGCATTTCATTAGATAAAGATAAGATAGGGAGAACTCCCGTCTGCTACACAAAGATAGCTCTCTGGCTTGTTCACAGAAGAAAGGCTGCATTTCGGGTGGGAGAGAGAAACTTGGAGGTAAACAGGGGGAAGTTCTTAACAGAAGGAGGCAGGGGAGCCCCATTGATAGAAAGGAAATGCATGGTTTGCTCTGACCTGCTTGACATTCAAGTAGTCGAAGATGAAATCCATGTGCTGACTGAATGCCCTCTACATGATGGAGAGAGGGCAGACTGCTTGCAAGGTTTGATAACACATTGGAGTTCGGTAAAAGGAAGAGAGGAGAGAGCTGCAAATAGCAGCAGATGGAAAGTGGGTGGTGAAGGGAAGGTAGACAAGATCGCTCTATTCTCTTTTCTTCTGAATGAGGCCGACAAGAATGTCGATACCTTTCTGAAAGACATCATGATGAAAAGACAGGTAGTGAGAGAATGGAAAAGAAAAAAGGGAGACAATTTGAGTCAAGCTTTAGGAAGAGAGTTAGATAGGCTGCATCAGGAGACTTGGAAAAGTGAGAAAGAAAGAGAGGGAAGAATTAAAGAGTATGAAAGGGTGTAGAGTGATACAAAGAAAGCAAAAGAGGAGGGAAAAAGGAGGAGGATGGGATGTTGGGAGGTTTTGGAACTGGCTTCGAGCCGTTCATCTGCAATTCTGGAATCGTTCCCTTTCAAACCCTGCTTTGGAATGGAGTGAGCCCTCTTACATACATATGCAGGTGATTAACTGTTCAATGTGATCTGTTCGCGGCACAGGCAAGACCTGTGCGGGCCGGCCAGGGAGGTCTGATGCGTCTAAACGCTTTCCCTTAAAGCCGCACGTCGGATATTCGGCATTAGGGCAGGAGGCCAATCCTCCGGACATTAATCCTAATCCTAAGTAACACTTAGGTTCAGAGAGGTTGTTTCCAATTGGGAATTTGGGATTCCAAATCCCCAATGGGGCATTCGAATCCTCCCAATTACTCCCAAATACGATAGGGTTTATAGATCTTATATAGGCTAGATCTCTAGCTAGATCTCTGACTAGCTTCTTCTTCCCTGTTGCCAGCTAGTATCTTTAATAAAAATACAATTAACCCATCAATTCAATGGATTGATCATTTTTTGCATTAATAGTTCCCGCAATCTAGTCCCGCAATAGTTCCCGCATGTGCAATGTATGGACCTCTGTTTTTCAGAACTTTTTCTGTAGAAGACTAGGTCATTCGGGCAATATTGAAGGAGTGGGTAGGAGAATTATGCAGAAAATTATAGTTCCAGGCTCCTCTTTAATCAATTCACCTCTCCCTGCTGAGGGGCCCATTGCTTTCCATGTCAGCATACGCGCGCTGTGCTGGGCACTGCGCGAACGCACACGAGAAAGCTGAAAGCACACACTGGACCACCCGCACATTCGGCTGTACGACTCGCAGCTAGCGCTCGCTGCCACATCATGCGCAGTGTGTGTGCGACAGGCGTGACAGAAATCCGGAAACGCCCCCATTTCCAGAGCCCTGCCTACTCGCCTCCACTCGATCGCACCTTGCAAGCACCGTCTGACGAACGATGATTTGTTGTCCACGCAAAGAAACGTTCCCTTCATGTGTCTTTGATGTTCTCTCAAGTTGAAATCAATCACTCAATGGGCCTACTGCCCTTAACAATCAACAAACAAACACAGATCGAATGAACGAATAACGACTGCCGGGACGGTTTGACCCAGTCCCTTCCTATTTCCCCTTTCCCTCTGCTCCTTCCACTGTGGGCTTCGAAAGGTGTGCATCGACCTGCACCCTTCTCGCTGTGTTCACCCCCAAACGCTTCATTTCGGCAGAAAGGAAATTCAAGAGACGGTCCCGAGAGGCATTCACCGCGTCCCAACGGTAGAAGCCCAGATGGTGCGTCACCTGCATCGCAATGTGTGCCCCCCCCCATTCATGCAGACACCAACATGCACACACACACAGAGACAGAAAAAATCGAACGGAAGGCCTTAGTCACCACCACTCGTGGATAGATTTCGCGAGTAATTAAGTGAGTGAGTGGGTGAGTAAGGATGGGTTGGTGGATGGATTGACTGACTTCCATGTTGACTTCATGCACCTCTTCAATTTGTCTTTCAGGAAAGGTGAAGACTTGCTTCTATACTTGATCGGTGCACACCTATATAGGTTGCTTGAGAATGAGAATGTGGCCTGGCCCCCCGGAATCCAAGTGAGTGCCAGTGAGTGAGTATCCCCCCCACTCACTCACTCACTGACTCACTCACTCACTGGCTCACCCACCTGGACGCACCACCGGACGAGGCCCTCTTGGTCGAAACTCTCAATCCAGAAGAAAGTCTCCGCAGCCACCCACCTGCACACACACACCCACCCACACACACACACACGCGCGCGCAAGGCGTTGAACGCAAAAAAAGCTTGTTCGCGAACGTGGTGACGTTTGGGAAAGCCCTTCATGCATTCATGCATGCCCACTTTTTTCTCTCTACAAAACAAACGAATCCGAGCAGGCAGGCAGGCCTCATGACTTCTTTCTTTGTGAAGTGAGACAGGGCCAACCAAAGAAGTCCATACATGCAGCGAAACAGGGCCGAGACAAGGAAGGAAGCCCACTGACGCACGCAGCAACAATGCCGGGCCGACAAAAGATTCCTTCTTTTTCCTCTCTTCAAACTCACGAGAAAGGCAACTTACAAAAAACCATTCAGACAATTTCAATCTCAACCCCACAACAAAAGCGCCTCCTCACGGGTCTTACTGTCCTCCTGCCTGCCTGCCTGCCTGACTCTTTAGGGTTCTTGCCGATGTACTCGAGGAGGTTGGTCTTCAAGGCACTCAGCTGCTTGGTGGAGACCTCGTCCAAACGAAGTCGCACCGCAACGACGAAAGAGGCACACCCGGATCTGCGCAGAGGTAGACAAGTGGGGAGAGAGAGAGAGAGAGAGAGAGAGAGAGAGAGAGATGGCTGAATGGATGGAGAGAAACAAAAGGTGTGACTGTCGTGCCCAGTCTGGACGCATGTTTTTCTTCTTTTTCACTCCCTCATCTTCATCAAGAAGAAAACAAAACGGGGGGCGTTTTCCTCCCTCGCCCTCGCACTCATCCTGAATCAAACCAAAGAAGGAAAAAACGAAGACCGACGGACCTATGCTCGTTGACGACAGAGCACGTGGCCAGAGTAAAGTTAGGGACGACAATGGTCTCGTTGGTGGCTGTGCAGAAGACTGTGGTCATTGCCGTTATGTTCACAACTCTCAAAGTCCCTCCGTCGTTCACCTCCTTGAGATGCACCCGGTTCCCCACATCATAAGGATGTTGGAAGAAGACGAAGGTCAAAGAGTCCACAAAATTCTTCAGAGAGTTCGAGAAGATAAACCCGGCCGAGGCCAGAACAGCGGCAGCAGAGACCAGAAAGGCCCGAATGTCAAAGTGGAAAACGACCAAAATCGCGGCCAGAAGAACGATCCAGAGCCCGACATTCAAAACGGTGCCCAACACATCTGCAATCTGATCATGCGACGAGAGAGAATCCGCTAGGCCCCTTCTGTCCGAGAAAGCCCGTCTCGCACAATCGAGGAATTCTCTCCGGTCCGCAAACCCCTCTCCCTTCCTGTCCATCTGCGTAGAGAACAAAGCAGCCTCTTTCTTGCCCATGTACCGATTCAGGGCGCTTGGGCTCAAGACTGAGCGAGGTCGAAGAGGCCGCAGACTCAAGATGTCTCTCTGACTCTGACGCACGCCCTCATGTTCCCCTTCCCCCCCCCCTTTCGGAGGAGCACTGTGGAGAGAGCGCTCGGCAGCAGCCTGAGAGAAAGCAGGTGCAGCTGCCTGCTGCTGGTCCAGACCCAGGTTGTACCTCTGCTTGCTGAATGACCCATACGCCCCCCCGTGCTCTTCCTCAACAATTTGCCCCCCTCCTCCTCCTCCTCCTGCTGCTGTGATTCTCTCTTCAGCCTCCAGGTGCTGCTGCTGTCTCTGGGCGGTGGGATGGTTGGCTTGGGGCTGGTGGGCGTGGTGGTGTCTGAGGAGTTCTGTGTCGGTGGCCATCCGTGGGAGGGCAGGGCCTGCACGCAGATGCATGCAGCAAGACAACAAGGTTCACTTATGGGCAAGACAGAGTGCAGAGGTACTGGTGAAGACAGACGCGAAAAGTGTCCCATCCATTCAAGCAGACCGTCGCCCATCCAGGTCTCTCTCTTTTCACATGGACGTGCGCCACTGAATAGATGTATCGCAGATGCAACACAGACAGACGAAATGAATTCTTTTTCTTGTTCTTTTTCTGTTTTCCTGTCAAGCATTGGACAATACAGTACAGACAGACAGACAGACAGACAGGCACAATTGAATAAAACAAAAGACAAAGTTACCATTCAGGAAAAGACAGAAGACAGAAGACCGAAGAATGAAAAACAATGCGCCAGGGAATGAGAGCAGGGATGGAGACTCACACCACTGGGAGGGAGGGCTCACTTCCAGAAGGACCCAAACCATAAAAGAAAGGAGAAAAGAAGGCAAACCAAAAGATAGACAAACAGACGTGCCAATCCACCTGCGTGTCCTGCCGCCACCCTCTCGTCCTCCTCCCTCTGGATCAATTCCGAAAAGAGGGAGGAGGCCAGAGGACCCACTTCCTTCATCTGCATAGAAAGAAGGGAACAACAAACTTTTTAAAGATCGAATTGAAGTCAGAACGGCAAGAAGACACACACACACACACACACACACACACACACAAACACAAAGTTGAAGATTCCTGTTTCACTGCATATCTTCGTGACTGCAGGGGACGAAGGATACGGAAGAACCTTCCTGCAGCAAACCCCATGTTGGCTGGGGCTGCACGCATCCGTGTTTGTTTGTTGAATTGTCCCGTTGTTGCCTAACTGCCTTTCTTTCTTGGCATTTGGATGACTGACTGACTGACCGAGGACACTTCAACAAGTTGACCCCCCACCACAAGCGTGAAGGGGACGTGCTTAAGGAGCTGCATACCGATGTACGCCTCCCACCTGCATGCCGGATCACGTTGGTTGGAAGGAGGCGAACGAACGAGGAAGTGTGTGAGTAGGGAAGAAATGAATGAATGGAGCGAGGAAGGCACCAGTGAGTCTCGACTGACTGACTGACTGTCTAACAGACAGATTGACAGACAGGCACACCAACCAAACACTCAGGCCAGCAAACGACAGATAGATCATCGTTTCTTTCTGTCTTTCTTTCTCTCGACCGTCAGGCACACAGACGGACCAGTTGAGGGGCAGAGCAAGGGAAGGGAGGTCCACGAAGTAGGTCCCTCTCCGTATGGCAATCGGGTTGAGACTCTCTGCTGAGAGGGACACTGAAGAGTTCGATCGCCCCCCCATCTTCTGTGTTTGATCCCCTTCACCTTCAACTCCCTCTTCTTCGTTGGCTTGGGGGTTTGTGGAGTCTCTCTCTCTCACGATCCTGTCCCTCTCCCTCTCTCTGTCTCTCTCTTGAGACGTTGGTGGGGAGATGGGGGGGACAGACGACGAAGGACGTCCCGCACCCTCCCCTTCTCTGTATTCGTGCTCCTCTCTCAGAAGAGACTGGGAGAGAGGGTGCACCCCCCTCTCCCTCTCCCTCTCTCTGTGTGCATGCCTGACTCCCCACCCCCACCCTTCTCTCTCTCTCGCTTTGCCCCTATTGTTCCCAGAGAAAGAATCCAAGTCAAAGTCGAACAAAGTCGTCATTCGAGTTTGAGCGAACGGGAGTCTGTCCCTCTCTCGAGGCTCGTCCCGCCCCCCCGCCTCAAAATTCACCCACGGCCTAGGCCCAGCAGCAGAGGCATCCCCAATCCCGCCCGCCCGCAGTCTTGCGGTTCGCTGACGAATCTGCAGGCAGCCAGCCAGGCAGGTGGACATCAAACGAAAGGGAAACACCCTTAGTCGGAGGCACGGGGGGCCTCTGAGACAGGGGGCAGGGGGGCAGGCAGCTAGTCAGTCATGCAAGCAGACAGACAGACAGACAGACAGACTATATGTTTCTTCTTCTCCCTTCTTTTCTTCATGAACACACGACAGACAGACAGGCAGACAGACAGACAGACAGACAGACAGACAGACACGTACGTTTTGGCCTAACTTGCCCACTCATCTATCAGATGATGCAGAGCAACCGAGAGGAAAGGAAAGGAAAGGGTGGACAGGACAGGACAGGAAAGCCCGAACCAAAAAAAAGGCGCCTGCGAAGGCTTGTGTCACACAGCCTTCTAACAAAGACAAGGAGAATCATCCAGCTGCTTTGCAGAAGGAAAAAGAAGAAGAAAAGGGAAAGACAGGGGTGGAAGGAAGTGGAAGAAAGAAAACATAGAAGAAAAGACAACGTAACCAATGGTCCCCTTTCATGCACACAATGGCACCGCAACCCGCTTACCTGTTTTCTCTGTGGCCCTGGGGGCATCTCTGTGGCTATTTTGGTCAGAGGTTCGGCTGTGTCGTCTGCCTCAGTAGAGGACTGGGCCTCTCTCTGTCCATCGCTTTCGTAAACGGGGTGGTCCAGATTCAACGAATCGAAAGCAAATGGTTCTTTTCCATTCAGGAACGCAAAAAGCGTCTCTGATTGCTCTCCATCTGCAGCGGAATTCCGACTGTCGGGACCTCCCTCCCCTGCTCTGGAATTGTACGCATCCAGACGGCGGAAGGACTCGAACCGAAAAAGTACCGACACGATCTCACCTGCCCGGCTGCGGAAAGCCGCGACAGAGAGAGAAGTGTACCCCAAGTCGAGAAGAAGTGCCTTGACCTTCCAAAGAACAAACACGACAATGCACTTCCTCACCACCTCCCACCGTGTATCGCTTCTCCCACTACTACTCCCAGGAGACGGGCTGAGTGGCTTTCCGCTTGCCGCTCCACTTCCTTCAATGAGCAGCAGAAGGAGCTTCCTGTAGATCCCCGAGTTCGTGGAAAAAAAGCGGTCCCACATCAGAAGCACAGACAGAGCGAACAAAAGATCCCAGAGAGCGGGATCAACTGTGTGAAGCACAATCCGGACCGGAGATTGGTACAGAGGGTCGCACTTCTTTGCCACCCAGGTGAAGATCAGACGAATGATGAAGACAATCAACCGACACGCCATTGCGCCAACCACTGCGGCCAATGCCGCCACCAGAAGGTCAAGATAGTCTTCATTGTGCTTCTGTGCTTCTGCAAGGCAATGGAACAATGCGAACGTCACAAAGGCACAAAACAACAAAACCCCTCCCGCAGAGAGCCTGCACAGTTTCTGCACCTGAGTCCCGCAGCGGCTGCAAACCGACGCCGTCTGCCTTCTTCCCCTCACACCCATGACACCCCTGCCTGGATGGGCCTGTCGTTGCCGCCTCCCCGACCCATCGTCTGCCTGTCCGTTCATGTGATGACGCAGATACGATTCGCATCGGTCACTCCCACTCTCCAATCGCCCACCCTCGTCGCTGTACTCCCCTGGAGACTGCTGCCGCCCCTGTGGCCGCACCATATGGGCACGCGATCAATTGCTTTGGGTCAAGGCGGGTTCTTGCTCGTCCTCTCCACGCTTTCACGAGGAAAGAGAGAGACAGAGAGACACAGAAAGAGGGCGACAGGAGTGCAGCAGTGATGATATTCTTACATTTTTTCTTGGTGCCGCGCTGAAATTGCAGTTCTTTCCCTTCATACAGACCTCCCGAGCGTGCGGAATTCATGCGGATCTGGAATGTAGAGCGCAACGCACTGAAAGTCAAGGCAAAAGGAGGCATCAAGAGGCAGAGCACAGGTGGTATTGTACGTGAACTCCAGCGAAAAATCGTCGAAAGTGATCGAGCGAAATGATGTCTTCAGTCTGAAGCATACTGACTGTCGGTTCTATGTCGGTTCTGATTCCGGCCGGCCGGCCGGCCCGTTCGTGATTTTTCGGGGCCGCACTGCCGCGCTCGTGCGTGCGTCAAACGGTCGTGACGTCAACCACGGAGCCGGCCACCACATGCACTGAATTGCAATGCAGGATGCCATCAGGATGCCGGCAGGTTGAATCGTCAGATTCCAACAGCAGCAAGTGGACAGAAGAGTGGACGTCAGCAGGTTCAGGGCGAAAGCGAGAAAACCTTCAGCTCGTTTGCTTTTTCTTTCTCGCAAAGCGAGAGTGTCGACCTTCCTTCTGACATTTATTTTCTGTCTCCCGTCTCCTACTCGGTTGCCGCCATGTCCAAGAGCTTCACCGTTGAGGAGGTAGCTCGGCACAACACAGAGAAGGATTGCTGGGTCGTCATTCACGGGGGAGTCTATGACGTCACCAACTTCCTTTCTGTCAGTTCTTTGGCGCCTCTTCCGTCTGCCTAGAGTGTTTCCTCCCTTCGCAACATGCACATTACCCTTCCCCCTACTGAACACGCGAATTTCCCTGCAGGAGCATCCGGGAGGTAAGAAGATTCTGTTGAAGGCTGCGGGGCAGGACGCCTCCGCCCAATTCGACAAGTTCCATGACGTCACCAAGGTCCTCAAACAGTACGAAGACCTCAAGATAGGCACCATCGGCACGGGCACCGCAGCCGCCGAGAGCTCTTCTGCAGGGAGCCCTGCGATCATCGACGATGAGGAGATGGGACTGTTCGGGGATATGGTCCCGTACGGCGACCCTGCATGGTATCAGGGGCATAAGGTCGGTAGATTGGGAGGGGTTAGATCAGACGGGCTCACCCTTTCAAGCGTGAACGCGCTGAAGCAACTGGTCGTCCTCTTGTGAAATTTGTTGATCATCCGTTGCATGTTGGCGCAACACGTTGCAAGTCCAATGTAGATTCTGTGTGAGATAGAATGCACACATTACGAGACATTCATGAGATTTGGGCCACAGCACTGCAAGTCTTTGAGGAGTGTTTCAACTCACTTCACAAGCCGGCAGGCAGCTAGACAAACAGACATGTAAGTAAGAAGCCAGAAAGACAGACGGGACGGTTGGACGAAAGAAATTGCGGGTCCAACGGTCCATCTACTCGATCGTTTTCTCCTGCCTTCCTTCATGCATATCTCTCTAACCACGAGAACGCGAAGCTGCAACAGGCGAAAGCCGGATAACCCACTTTCGGTCTGCATTTCTTCCTGTGTGCCCATCTTCTCTTTGCCAGCTATGGTACAAGGCAGGCCGTGGGTCAGACTTCTTCTGTGAACTCCTTGTGTCGTCCCCCCCCCCCTCCTTTTCTGTCTGGCCTGCCCTCTGCAGTCCCCCTACTACAATGAGACACACCGGAAGGTCCGAAAGGCAGTCCGCCACTGGGTGGAGACCGAGCTAAAGCCCTACGTGGACGAATGGGACGAGGCGAAGAAGCTGCCGAAGTCCATCTTCAAGTCCGCAGCCGAGGCGGGCATTCTGTCTGCCATCGTGTGCAGCGGGTGGAAGGACAGCGGGGTGCCTGAGTGGTTGGGTGACGCGGTGAAACTGCCGGGGGGAGTGAGCGTTGACGACTTTGACGCGTTCTCCTTCTTGGTGGCGTGCGATGAGATCTGCCGTTGTGGCTCTGGTGGGGTGTTCTGGTCAGTCAGTGAGTGCGTGGTCTGTGGTGTGGTCTCCCTTCCTTCCGTGTTGTTTTTTTTGTCTTGTCTTCTCCAAGAAATGTGAAGACAGACCACAATCTAGGTTTCGTGCCTTTCCTTCCAGATGTTGCGCAAGGGTTCCCTTCATTCCTTCATTCATTCATTCATTCATTCATTTCATTCATTCATTCATTCATTTCATTCATTCATTCATTCATTCATTCATTCATTCATTCATTCATTCATTCATTCATTATCTGTGCACTGCTCTTTCCTGTGTCGGCCTTGCAAAGAATTTTGTTCCTTTGTTCGAGTTGTAGGGGCTTGCTCGGAGGTCTCGGCATCGGGCTGCCTCCCGTGATGAAATTCGCCAGCGAGGAGCTGCAGAAGAAGGTTTGTTTGTATTAATATCGATTGTCTGTTCATTTGATTGTTTTTGGTGTTTGGTGGTGTAGTGCAAATGTGCGGGGGAGGAGAGTGCGAATGTGAGTCTGTATGTGGGGGAGGAAGAATGGAAAGGAAAAAGGATGGGGGATGTATGTGCCTTCTCCGTTTCCATCTGAAATCTGCACGAAAGGACTGTATCTCCCCTCCGTTCCCTTTCTGTCTCTCTGGCATGTGTGTACGTCCGTATCCCCCCTCTTGATTTCCCTTTCTCGGGACTATGGCTCACCTGTTTCTACTCATTCTCTTCATGCAGGTGGTTGCTGACTGTCTCCGGGGTGACAAGAACATCTGCCTTGCCATCACGGAGCCCGCAGCAGGGAGCGACGTGGCGAACCTGACGACCACAGCTGTGAAGAGCGCCGACGGGAAGCACTACATCCTCAACGGGGAGAAGAAGTGGATCACCAACGGAGTGTTTGCAGACTACTTCACCGTCGCATGCAGGTAGGCAGGCCAGTGGGTTGGGGAAATGACAGAGGATTCATTTGACATGGATGTGCGCACGCGTAGCGACACACACACACACACACACACACACACACACACACACAAACACACCACTAGCGGCCCGGGTGTCCGTTTTGGCTTCTTCCGTTGAAGAGGCATGCAGGGAAAACAAAACAGTCACGTGAGAACAAGATCGTGAATCATCAGACAGACCAGCTAGACAGAAAGCAGTCCACTAACTGATTCCATGTCTGGATGGATGGATGGATTGTTTGCTTGCAGGACTGGAAAAGCCGGCTTCGGGGGTCTCTCTCTTCTGCTGGTGTCCCGAGAGTTCGCAGGCGTGAGCACGAGGCAAATGAACTGCATGGGCGTGTGGAGCAGCGGCACTACGTTCATCACCTTCGATGATGTGAAGGTCCCTGTGGAGAATCTGATTGGAGAGGAGAACAAGGGATTCCAGTCAGTCTGTGTATGCGTTTACTTTCATACAGAATAAATAAATGTATAAATAAATAAATTCTGTATGAAAAATAATTCTGTAAGAAAGTAAACGCATGGAGCATCTGATCGGAGAGGAGAACAAGAGATTCCAGTCAGTCTGTGCCTTCAATCCTTTCTTGCTTGCTGTCTTTCTTGGGCCTGCCTGGATGGATGTGCCATTTGCATGGTGGATTTGTGCTTCGTCGTAGCGTGTGAGGATAGAGAAGCTTCTCTACCATCTTTCGTTTCTTTCTTTTTTTTGTTTCTTTCTTTTTTTTGTTTCTTTCTTTTTTTGTTTGTTTGTTTCTTTCTTTCGTTCTTTTTTTTCTTTCTGTCTGTCTCACTTCCTCTGTTCTTTATTTGTTTCTCTTTTTCTTTCTTTTTTTGTTTTTTTTTTTTCGTCCTTTTTTCTTTCTTTCTTTTCTTTCCTTGTTTCCGATCGGATGACTTGTGGCTCCGTCTGTTTCCTTTTTTGTTTCTTTGAGGTTGTCGTGCGGGGACGTTTGTTCTGTCGGCCTCTTCTGTCTCTCCCTCTTGCATTCATGTATTCATAGAAGCAGGCAGGCCAGGAGGAGGCAGGAAAGGTCACAGAGAGAAACGTAACCAACCCTATGGCCGGAGACTGCATGGTGTGCGTGTCTTTCTGTCTGTCCGTCCGTCGGTCCGTCTTTACGACGAAAGACCGGGGTAATTTGTTCTATCTGTGTGCGCCTTCCATGAACGAACACAGGTACATCATGTACAACTTCAACTACGAGCGTTTCGGTCTGTGCGTGTCTGCTGCCCGTTTCTCCCGTGTGCTCTACGAGGAAGCGTTTAAGTACGCCAACAAGAGAAAGACCTTCGGGAAGAAATTGATCGAACATCAGGTGGGTGGGCCGGTTGGTAGGTGGGTGGGTGGGACGGAGGATGTCTTGCGGGGCAGCTAGGGAGACAGAGAGAGACATGGGAGCTTCCGCGAGAGTACGTCTTCCGTCGCCTTGCAAAAAGAAGTAATTTTCTTTCTGTGCGCAATGCGGAATCTGTCCCTTCTAATTAACAGACGACGACGAAAATTGAGAGATAGTTCGAGTGAACCTCCATAATACCGGATTCATGTCCTATTCTGCTTCTGTCCTGCACTCGGGGATCGAGAGGGGGAACTCTTTCTTCCTTTAGGGAGTGGAGGGCAACATTGGAAGGAGGCAAGAATCGTAATGTGGCTACTTTGCTTTGCTTTGCTTGTTGTCTTTGTGTATGCGGCGGCCTCACAGGTGATTCGGCACAAGCTGGCTGAGATGGCACGACAGATTGAGGCTTACTGGGCCCAGATCGAGCACATCTGCTTCCAGCTGAACGAGATGGACAGCCAAGAAGGGTTCTTCAAACTCGGTGGCCCCACAGCTCTGTGCAAGGTCCAGGTGGGTAGCTAGGTAGAGCTGGACACTTTTGTCTCCTCACGTTTTGCTTCCGTCCAGTCTTTCTTTCCTTTTTGGTCAGCGTTGTTCTCGATTTCTGTCTTTTGACTTCTTGTGCTTTTCTCTGTCTCTTCTCGGTGTTTTCGTTCGTGTGTGTGCTGCCTGTTGTTTATGTGAAATACGGAAGCGAAGGGACAAGAGAGAAACCGTTTGTCTGTCTGTCTGTCTCTCATGCCGCGCTTCTCGATCGATGTGACGAGCGTCGTGACTCTCCTTGGATGAGAGGGGCGGCGTGTGGGCCACCCCCGCCGCCGAAGAATGCGGATTTCGTTGCGTGCTGACAGAAAAAAAAAACCTGCAGCAGCTTCACATATTTGCCTGCCGGGACATTCTCGAAGTCTTCGAATTCTGTGGCTTTGGATGAATCCGTCTTAACTCTCCAGAAGCATCAATGTGTTTTTCTTTTGATTGGTTGACTGGTTGCTGTGTCTGCCTTTGCCTGCCTTTGCAGGGATCGAAGCTGTTTGAGTTCTGCGCTCGCGAGGCCGCTCAGATCTTCGGTGGGCTCTCTTACTCTCGAGGGGGACAGGGAGGGAAGGTCGAGCGTCTGTACAGGGAAGTTCGGGCGTGGGCCATTCCCGGTGGAAGTGAGGAGATCATGCTGGAACTCGGTATCCGGCAGCAGCAGAAGGTGTCTGAGAAGATGCAGACGCTCTTGGCAGGAATGTGAATGAGGCCGGAGGGATTCGATGATCAAGGGATGGATGTATGGATGGATGGATGTTAGAGGAGAGAATAAAGATGTCTTTCCCTTCCCTTGCTGGAATGCATGAAAGGACAAGAAAGCCGAATGAATCCATGCAGGCCCTAGAGTTCTTTCTGCATGTGCGTGTGTGTGTGTCTCTCTCTTCCTTCTCTGATGCGCCTGTGTGGACGGTCGCACGGGAAGGAAGGATGAAATGGCGGTTCGGTTTTTCGCCTTTTTTAAAGTACGGGTCTGGATGCGAACGTGCATGCATGAGTAAAATGAGGGCGGAGGATGGGGAGAAAGGGTCTCTATACCTCATGCAATTTCTTGCCATTTTGCCTTCATGAAATCCAGGGAATGATTTTTTGAACAAACCAGATCGATATGAATAGAATGCACAGAATGCAACGGGCCGGGTCAAGAAGGCGGCCGTGGAAGGAAGGAAGGCTGCTTTCTCTCTTTGTTTGCCGCTCCCTTAATTGCGTGTGGACAGACAGAGGAATGGGGTCTTGTGCACACAAAGGACCAAACCGAGGTGTGCGAATATCGGTACAGCGTGTTCTCCTCATGCGGAGGATGTATGGTGAAGAAGGGGCGAATTCAGGTGGCAGATGCCGTCGGTGTTTTTGTACAGCGCCACGGGTGTCTGTGTCTTTCACAAGGTCTTTCATTCAGACTTTTGAATGATTTCCGGTACCGGGAATCTCTATTTAAGGGAGAGAGAGGAACAACTTGAGAAGAACCAATGTTTAGAAAGTCAAGAATTATTACAAGATAGACAGGGAATGGCAAAGGGAAAATAAACTTTCTGACCTAGTTTCTGACAGGCATCAGATTCACAGGAATACAGTTACTGTATACACCGCCAGGTGCTCGATCTGACACATCGAAATCCCAGAAATGACTGTGATCATCAGTATGCATGATGATTCATTGATGAACCCCGTGATAAATCGTTTCTGCCAGTGCCTAGGGGTATCACAGAGAAAAAAAAAAGTACATATCTCGATTTGTCTCGGTTTTTTTTTTTTCTTTTTTCTTTCTCTAAAACAGCTGTTGTTTCGCTGTTGCGCGGGTGTTGCACAATTAAGTGTTGCAGCCTATTCAAAAAAAAAAAAGTGCATGCATGCATAACTCAATTTTTCAGATATTTAATATTTTTTTTTTTTCTCTGTGACACCCCTAAGCCAGTGCTATAGAGTGTATATGCATCCTAAAAAAAAAAAAGTGTATGTTCATCAATATCTTCATACGCCATCGCAATCAGCCCATAATAGGTGTCTAGCGTTCGACAAGTCACAACATCGTCGACACGCAGGACAGATTCTTAAAGATTGACTATAGATGATGGACTCTCACTTAATTAGTAATATTTGGCAACACACTAATCACTAAAAAACTATAGCTTATAACAACTGCAAATTTATATTCGGCGTGGTCTTTAGTTGGTTTAGCTTATGACCCCATAGAGAACTAACTAACTGAACAGAATGAAACTAGGAATCAAATGGAATCAACAGACTTAATTCTAAGATTTGACCAGCGTTTGCACAGCCCCCCCCGGCCCCTCAATCCGAGTAAATCATCATATAAAAACCTAGATAAAAACACCCTGTCTGATTGACATGAAGTAAGAAAAGAGCAGAGAGTACTATGACCTGAAGCACTTCAAGTAGATGTTCTAGCCCGATTCTCGACAGTGAAGGCTTTTGGCTTAGCGTCCTTTTCTTCCTGTATGGTGCGCTTACGCAGCCATCCCGCATAGAGACAGTGACCGTTGATCCTTCTTTTTATATCGATTGAAATAATGCCGATGAAAGACTGCCTTGTTCAAACTCCCTGTCCCCTTCCACCTCCTCGCGGTCACCATCTGCCCTCTCGATCTGCAGACAGTCCCGTGGGATTGTATTCGTATCGAACGCCCGTCCAGCTCGTGAGACGGCGAGGAAGCAGAAACGCGCGGCTGTCAGGGGCTCTCTCAGTCTCTCCTGCTGTTTCTCTTCCTCCCTCACCATCTTCACCGCCACCGTTCTCATGACTCTCCTCTGAATCTGGCACACGCGCACCCCCCAGCTCTCCCGATGCCCCCCCATGCGTGTCTTCTGCCACAATCGCCGCCACGAGTTCTTCGACGCTGTCAGCTGCACTGGCCACCCCTGTTGGTGTTGAAGGGCTTTGTGCTGGCTCATACCAAACGTCGTTGGAAGACCTCGCTTCTCCTTCGCCTTGTCTGCCTCCTTCTCCTTCGGGTGACTGTCCAATATGAGGATCTTCCGCTCCTTCTCCTTCTGCCTCCTGTGCTGTCCGCTCTCCACCCCCCGCCTCCTCCACATGCACAGGCTGTGCCCCCGAGAGGATGGCCATCGGCAGCAGCATGCCTTCTGTCCTTTCCCCATGCACAGGCACAGGCAGGATCCGTCTCTGACCGAAGCACACGGGAGGGGTGACCCCACTCAAAATGGGCGCCTCTCCCAAGTTTTCCCTCTGAGTTGCGCTGCCAGACGAGGGCTGGTCGCCCCCCGAGTTACCATCCAGAGAGCGAAACCACTCCTCCTCATCCACCCCCAACCAGGAACGGAAGGTCCCGAAAGAGCTGGGGAAGTTTTCAGCAGATCCCAACCTGGCTTCGTCATCTTCGGGGTCCATCAGGGCCTCGAAGCAGAAAGAAGAGGCGAGGGAGGGAGACCCTTCAATCTGCAATCGTTTGGGAATTAATGCAAAGTGGTTAATTGATGAACACTCTTCGGGATACACACACGCACACATGCAAATCCGTCCACCTAATGATCCGCTTTGTCTAGTGCCGACTGCGTGCGTCTTTTCATTCAGCCATCGCTTCATTCGATCATTCATTCATTCATTCATTCGTCTCATCCCATCAATCTTCAAACAGAGAAAGAAAGCTGTGACACGAAACGAAAGGCTTGCAGAATTCATCTCAGTGGGAGATCGGGTGATCGAGACATGCAGGAAGGAAGGAAGTCATGCAGAGCAAGAACAAGCTTGCATGCATGGACCCCCCCCTCATGCCTTGCCCTAGCTCCACGTTCTCCTCGCTCACTCCCCGCCTGACTGCCTGACTGACTGACATAGAAGAGGAATCCCCTGAAGTTGACCCTAGAGACCTCCAGGACCCTGTTGGAGACGGGAAACTCAGATCTACACGAGGGACAGGAGGCCCGAAGCTCCAGCCACGTGTCGATGCACTCAGTGTGCCAGACGTGCCCGCAAGGCATCATCCGCACCTGCAGGCAATCAAGGAAGGAAGGAAAAGGGGAAGGGAAAAGGGATGGAGCATGGGAAGAGGAACAGGGAGTCTCGTGTAACCTGTAGAAAGGAAAAACAAGGGAGGGAAGTGATGAGACGAGGCAGGCAGGCAGGCAGGAAGGAAAGCCAAACTCCCGGCCGAGGAGAAAGAAAGTGCATGGAGGGACGGATCGATGGGGGCATGGAGGGAACAGAGAGCTAGGCCGAGACTGAGAAAGGCAATTAACGAGTAGGAAGAAGCACTTCCCTTCCCTCTCTTATTGTGTTTGACCAACCAGTGCTCCCTCTGGCTGACTGACTGACCTCGTCTTCCAGGCCCAAACCATTCAATTGACGCACGCAAAGACGGATCCAAATTTTGCGTGCGTCAACTGGCTGACTGACCTCGTCTTCCAAGCCCAAACCATTCAAGCAGATGTTGCACACCTGCACGCATGCATGTCTACATGTACGCATTCAAAGGAGTGCACTTGATTCGGAAATTAGCACCCCTATTCGACGCATACCAACAAAACAGTTCACACTGTTTCCGAAAAACCGAGAGACAAAAAAAAAAGAATCGACTCCGCGAAAGGAGCACGACCCGATTAACGCATGCAGCTAGTCTCATACAACCAAGGACAACGACAACGACCATCACAGCATGCTCCAGCCAAGCAACCGCCCCCACCCATCCACCGATTCGACCATCTTCCCTACTGACCTCCGGACGCTCCCCCAGAAGGGACCCCACTGCAACCACAGGCTGGTTTGAAACCCACTGCGGATCGGCGGTGTTTGAGCGGACGTGCACCTGCAAAGCAAGTGCATGTGACAGACAGCACACAGACAGCACAGCTATGTATCACCTACAGCATTTAATTCTTTCTGACTCGCATGCTCCATCTTGCACGTATGAATGACACCAATCATCCATTGTGATGGAGAGATCTCTATGCCCACTTACATGAAGGAAGAAAGCGGCGTCGCCCCTCAAATGCACGCGCATGTAGGCAAGCACTGCACAAATAAATGAGTCCAGCTTTCCTTAATTTCTGTTATTAGTGCGCAAGCAACTTGCATGTGTTCCAGGCACGTCGAGTTTGAACGAACTCTCATGGGACGAGCAGGTCTCTCTCGCAGACTTGAAGCATCGATCAGAACTAACGAGCAGAAACCATGCAACCCACCCGTGCATCAAGAGACAGACAGGAAAAAGAAGGCATGCAACACCGCTCGTTTTCATCCGATTCTATCCATTCCTGCCTGTGCGCTCTCATGTCCGACCATGCATGAAGGAGGATGCATTCACAGCTAGGCAGTCGGCCACTCAATCAGAATCGATGCATGGACCCAGACAGCTAGTCAGCTAGGGAACTAACTGACCTTCATCCTATGGATATCCACGGATCCTCTGGAAGCGAGAGCCTCCTCTGCCCTCCTGGAGCACAACGCCACACGGAGCCACCTGGGCGGAGGCAGGTGCAAGAGGACGCGAAGGGTCCTCCGCACCCTCTACCCCTCCGGTGCGCTCGGATTGTAATTAATATTTTCTCCGGTTGGCTCTCTGTCTGCTTCTCCCTCTCCTTCTGCCTCCCTGGGTAGGCCTGGGTGAACGCGTGCGTCAGACGCTTGCGTCATCTCCTCTGTGCCCTCCCTCTGTGGAGGCCGAACGTCCGTCTCCGTCTCCCGTGTCGTCCCACCGCTTTCCAAACCAGACCCCCATGCAGCAGTCGCGCGAGGAACTTCCCTTAAGGTGTCCTCCTCCAACCCACCTGCAGAAGAAGAAGCAGAACCCCCCCCCAACGCCGGCATGACTGCACGAGGCAGGCCGTCATTCAAATTCGCCAAACGAGGCAGACTTTGACGGTCCATGATTTCCACCAAGACACCGCCAAGCTCGTCTTCCGACGAATCTGAGTCCGCCTCGCTCTCCTCACTCGATTCTTGTTCTGCTGCTGCTGTTGCTGAGGGGAATTCTGAAGGAGGAGGAAGAGGAGACGCCAAAGCCCCCCCTGCCCACGCTGTGCCCTCTTGTCTCTCTTCAACAACGTCGGCTTCTTCTTCTTCTCTGTCCCCCCAGGAATCATCTCTCGGGGGCAGTCCCCTCTGTACTTCTTCCATTCTCTCCCTCTCCTCCCTCACTGCTGGGCCCCTTGCTGCGTTTATTCGAGGAGAAAGCAGCCTCAACCTCCTCGGACTTTCAACTTCTTCTGCCCTTGATGGTCGAGCAACTGCAGAAGAGGACGACGAAGAGGGTTCCTCGAGTTCTTCAAAAGAACACCAACTCGCTGGACCTCTCTGTCCTACATGTCCCTCCCTCCCTATCCGTCCCAACTGCTGCCCTCGGTTGTGTCCTCCCCCCTCAGTCTGCCCCTCTGCCTCTGCCCCTGCCTCCCTCTCCACCTCTCTCCCCCCCCTCTGTGTCTCCCTCCCCTGCCCCAGAAGTGCGGACACCTCCCGACCTCCCACCAACGCATTCTCCTCCTGCTGGACACACTGAATCTGTCCATCTCTCGGCACAGCTACCGGCAGAAGTGCCTCCTCCATTTCTCTGCTGGTGCTTGTGTGATGATCCTCTCTGTCTCTCTGTCTTCTCTGTCTCCCGACAGCTTGGAAGGGCGATCTCTGGAGACCAGACGACAAAGAAGAAGGAACAGAGACCCGTGTACCTCTAGTCCCTGAAAGCAGAAGGAGAGAAGGAAGCCTCGCCTGAAGGGAAGGCAAAGGACGGAAGGCAACAGGACAAGACCACCCGAGAGGATGCTCAAAAGCCACTTCAGCACCATCAGCAGAAAGCCCATCAGGATCTTCCCCTGAAACGACAACCGACTGTTGATCTGCCTCCCTCCCTCCGTCAGATCCAGCACTTCTAGGAATGTCAGACAAGAAAGCGGTGCGCTCTCCGCCTTCTTCCCCTTCCCCCTCTGCCTCCTCTGTGACTAGATGGAGAGCTCGGGCGTTGCCGTGGACTGTGTTCTGCTGAAATACTCCTATGTCACTAGCCTCGTCTCTCTCACGGTCTCCCCCTCGACTCTCTTCTCTGACTCTCTCCCCGTCTCTGTCTCTGTCTGTTTCTGTGTCCACGTTCGGAGGCTCACTGACTCGATGCGAATGGATGCGAAGGTTCAGCTGCCGCACCCGACGCCGTGAGAGACCCGGCGGGGGGGGAGAGCTGGCTCTGGGACCCTCTGTGAGAGACAGAGAGTGGTCATCTTGGAGTCGCGATGATTGGGCGGATCTGATGGCTCGGAACGGATGGATGGCACTTTGGTGGGAGGGGGGTTGGAGGGAAGGGAGCAAAAGAGAAGGATTTGCTGCACAGTGCTCCACCTGCTGCTGATAACGCGAGTTGTGTTGCTCTGTTGGTCTTCCATGATGTGTCTGAGGCTCTGGGTGAGAGGAAGCTCTCGGACTCTGGTACAGAGAAGGGCTGGCATCGTCTCTCTCTCCCCTGCGTATCCGGAGAAGGGACGCCAAACGTTCCCCTTCCTTCCCACCTGGTTCTTCAACACTGGTTTGCCCGTGTACTGGGATATCATTCACATCCATAGGCTGATTGCGGGAGTGGATGGTCCTATTGAGATCTGACTGGATGGCATTAATCAAGTGCACAGGCGGATGGACCAACCGAGGAGCGTTATGGAGATCAGAGGCGATGCGGCGAGATGGACAGTTGGAGTCCGTCGTCGGAGTACCCACGTTGTCTCTTTGACCTTCAAGATCGTGTATACTGTCCCGAACGTTTTTTTCAGCAAGCCGCGATACACCCGGCCGAAAGGCCCTCTCTGCGGATGATCGATCCGTGCATGATTCGTAACCCTGAGGTTCTCCCTGCTGTTGCGCACTCTTCGCAAAGTTGCTGGCCTGCAAGGATTTAACATCATGTATAGGTGCAATGCGTAAAAACTCACCAAGACATAGGGATATACACTCAACGACGACGCTGTAGGCATAGATTCAGGAAAAGATCTTGATGACGCCTATATACCTGGAAATAGACGGTTGATGTCGCAGCCCCTGCACCTGTTCACCCGCCGGGAGTGTTGCATTTTGGGTACACGCGTGTGCGCCTCTGAAAGGGAAAAATTAAGGTGGACTGTTGTCAAGGTGATTCGCCTTCTTGCAGGAGGCTTTCTCAGGGAAGGAAGAGGAAACACGAACTAACGCTGCTGGGTAACCCCGAGACAAAGAGAGAATCCAGGGAAGTGCCGTCATTCTTCATCACGGATCGCATGCAGCCGCGCGGGCGGCGGGCGGCGCCGCGCGGCGGTGAAGATCGCGCCGCGGGCCGGGCGGGCCGCGCGGGCGCCATGCATGATGCATACATGCATGGCGCCGCGCGCTCAACAAAAAATTTCGCGATCGATCGTTAAATATCATCGAAGACGAATCGGAGACATTCTGAGACGATTCTCTTGATGGTCGAATTCCCATGCAGTCATACATATATTATACTGTTTTTTTTTCTGTTGCCGCTACTCCATGTTACCCCCAGGCCGCACATATACAGCCCATCAGCCTCAATAATTGTACAGCTCCAGCTCTGCAGCAGACGAACACTGCCAATTAAAGGCTTGGTGTTGCAGAGTACATCTTTGACAACAAGCGAAGCGGCACCCTCCGTCCGACATTTCCTCTTGAGTCCCTTGTGTCTGCGGCATTCTCTTGACCAACTCACTCCCTAGTCTTTCCAAATGTTTCGTTTCGCTCTTCTGCTTTCCGTTTTGCTTCTTGCGGGGAGATGTGGAGCATCCACAATCCTCGAATCATCTTCTGAGTCTGACACGGGCGCTGGCGCTGAGGGGAGTGGAACCTGCATGATCGGGGAAGTGAAGCTATTCGCTGCCCACTGGGCGCCTCGAAATTGGGCTCCCTGCGAGGGTCAACTTATGCCCATCTCACATTGGAGTGCACTGTTTTCAATCCTTGGGACCGTCAGTGAGATTTTTAGCTGAATGGCTTCAATTCCTGTTTGCGTGCATGTATCCCAACGTATCCGACTCCGACCTTTTCTCGCTGTGGCCGCTCCTCTCTGAATCTGGCTGCCCATGCCTGTGTGTGTACTTGCTGGCAGTTTCTCGCTCTCTTGAATTCTGTGCTTGTGCGGAATGAGCTTGTGTGACTGTTGTGCATAGCTCCCCATCTGTTGCTTTCTAGTGTTGCTTTGCTCTCCCGTCTCTCTCTTTCAGTCTGGAACTGCCGCCTCACTATCTCACCCTAGCTGAACCTTTTTCTGTCAACTTCGTGACGAAGGGGACAGTCCTTGCCCCCGTGCGTCAACTCAGAGTTATGATAGAGGCGGAAGGGAGACCACCCTTCGAATCCCTTCCCTTTCCTGCCCAGCCTCTGACAGGCACACTGTCAGAAAGGAGACGGGAGAAGAGTCCTTCTCTCTGTATTTTTGAAAAATAGCATTCTGCTTGGTTACTGTACGCTTTGTCAACATGCTCTCTCTCTCTTTCTCTCTCTTTCTCTCTCTCTCTCTCTCTCTCTCTCTCTCTCTCTCTCTCTCTCTCTCTTCTCTCTCTTTCTCTCTCTCTCTCTCTCTCTCTCTGTGTGTGTGTGTGTGTGTGTGTGCAGACATACGGAGGAGACGGAAGGACGACATTCGCTCTTCCTGATCTGAGAGGACGTGTGCCGAGGGGCAAGGGTAACGGCCCGGGACTGGCCCCGATCAACCCAGGGCAGAAGGGGGGTGCAGAGCACTACACTGAGACCATCCATCAGAACCCCTCTCACCATCACATGACTCACTTCAAGGAGATCAACGCCAAGAAGTCGGACTGTTCCTACGCCCAGTGTCCCGACTCCGTGCGAGTGCTAGCGAATCCGAGTTCCCCCTACATCCAGGGACAGAGCTCCACGACCCTGAGTTCGTACAACGTGGGGGGGAACCAGCCAGGTGCCTCGCTGGACCCCTGGATGGGCATGCAGTACATCATCTGCCTCCAGGGGCTATACCCGAGCAGGAGCTGATCGACTGCATGGACAGAAACAGAAATGCACAGAGGGAGAAAGGAAATAAAGAGGCAAACGAGGATCGAGAGGAAGGATGCAGGGAAAGAGTGGATTGATTAAGCAAGAGCTTCGGGAGAGAGGGAGTCTGTGCCTTGCCCTCCTTCCTTTCTTCCCGCTTTCCTTCCTTCCTTCCTTCCTTCCTTCCTTCCCTCCTTCATAATTCCTTCACTGCTTCCTTCTCTCCTTCCAGTCTCTTTTCAATTACGAAGTCGATCGGGGTCCTGCAAAGCAGAATTCGAAGGTCTGGTCGGTGGTGGACGGATCTTGACACCCTCTTGCCACAAGTGTGTTCAAGGGGTGCGATCGATCCTCTTCAGTCTCATCAGAGGGGGTGTGATCCTGTGACCTTGCTGTTGCTGAAATTGATGCAAAAATAGTAAGCAAAAGAATATTGTGTTGATGCATTGTCTGAAAAGAGGTTTAACCGATTGAGATTGTGTTCTAGATTGTGTTGCATAAAAAATAATAAAAAACAAATATTGTTGTATACTGATATATTTTTTTAAAAAAATATATGAGTATAGCATAATTTTGTTTCTTTTTTTTTGTTTTTCATAATGCAGGCCCGGGCCGGCCTTGTCTGCCCCCTCTGGCCGGCAGCCGGCTCTGGCCTCCCTGTCGATTTGTCTACACTTGAACCCCGACGCGCTCCCGGCCTACTATGACCTAGCCTGGCCCCTAAGTCAGGGCTTTTATAGTTCGCTTGATCTCAATTACTCGGGCCCGGCCAGAAAGCGCAGTTATCAATAGACTAAAACGGCTAGAAACAGTTCTTATTTAATGAATTGACTTCAGCTCCGGCTCTTTATTTCTTTTAAGCCGTGGGTGGCGCGCTCTCCTATAGTGGGCTTATCCGTGGGCTTGGCCAGGCTATCCGAGTGGCCGTGGCAGCCGTGGGTGCATGGTCCTATACTAGGGTCCTATAGCTACGCATGGTCTCAAAAACAGGTTCAAAACAGGTTTAACAGGTTCAAATCAGGTTCAATAGGTTCACTTTTTCAGATTTGAACCTTTTCTAAATGAACCTTTTCCTAGCCCTAATGCGGGGCCGCCGGCTCTAGGCAGGGACCGCAGGGCCTTAGTAGTCAATCAATTAACCAACTGGTCAACTAGTCATGCAATCAATTATCAGTCACCCATTTACTCAATTATATACTATAATTTTACTAATTTATATATTAAAAACTTTAATTAACAAAATGTTACGTACGAGATATACTATACTGTATGCAGCTAGATATACAGTGCATATACATGCATATGCATATACATATATACAAATAAATTTCATGTGATTTTAGTACCGTTGTAACAAGCTGCAGGATAGGATAGCCTAGAGGATAGCATAGGATTAATGTTTGGAGGATTGCCCTCCTGCCCCAATGACGTAACTACTGTCCAAGCTAAGGACCTTTTCTGAGATTTTGTATCCTATTGTATCCCAAATGAGCATCAATACTTGAAAGAGACCACATACGATGGAGGACCGCCACTGGCCCCTCCTGAATGTGCGCCCATGGCGTTTGCTGAAGAACCTCCGGGCTGCCCTCGACCGCTGTTCCCGCCCTGCTTCAAATTTTCCCCCATGACCTCTTGAAGGAGCGCGTCCTTGAATTCTTTGAATTTGGACTCTCCGCTCACAATTCCTGACGCACAAACGCCCACGTAACACTCAGTCACTAACACAGGTTTGCAAGCAGAAACGCGAAAGGGAATCATAGAGAATGAGAACGAGAAAAAGCGAGGAACATCAGCCTTCGTCCATGCACTGAGAAGATCATCATTCTATTGGGGATGCAGAAAAGCCATGAAATACTGGCAACTCTCAGTCCGCAGTCAAGTCGCGTCGAGCATGGAGTTTTTTGTGCGGGTCTGGTTTTTAAAAAAAAAGAATAAATGGAACAGGAGACGGAACACAGACAAGGGGCAATGCAAAGGTGGGTTCCTTCCTTTTACTTGCATGCAGCTCACCGACTGTCGCCTTGGCTCGTCCCACTGCGTCCTGGTCGACAGTCTCTCTGGCAAGTTCCATCACCCTGTGGTCAGAGAGAGAGAGAGGAGGGGGGGCCCCCCGGGGAGGATGTGTGCGTTGATTCAATGACTTGTCATCATTCATGGATAGATCTGCGGTCTACGTGCATTGGTGCGGTGCATGAGCTTCTTGTCCGGCTTCTGTCGAGGCCTATCATACGATGAAAGAAAAAGGGCCGATGAAAGACGGTTTGGAGTAGGCAAGTGCTTTTGGTACCTGATCTCGACAGAAGTTAAAGGAGAGGCGACCTTCGAAGACATGCAGAAGGACAACGGTCACCCATCAAATGAGAAGCTGTGTTTAAAGGAAATTAAACGAGGCTTTTCTTGACGAAAACCGAGTCCCCTTTCTCGACTACTCAAGACTAGTTCTTTATTTTTTTTGATACAGAAGATGTACGTATGTGGATACGGACGGAATAGAGATACAGAAGATGTACGTATGTGGATACGGACGGAATAGAGATACAAAAGATGTACGTATGTGGATACGGACGGAATAGAGATACAGAAGATGTACGTATGTGGATACGGACGGAATAGAAATACAGAAGATGTATGTGGATACGGACGGACAAGAGGCAGCAGGAGTAGTCGACCGACAGAGAGACGGTGCGACTCAAAATTGGGGGCAAAATAAAAGAAGGAAGCCAGGTTTCGCTCTGACTGACTTCTCATAGTGCGATTTCGCTTCGTTCAAGTCGCCGTCAAGAATTGCCACCTTGGCAAGCTCACCATGAGCATCAACTGTGGGAAAACACACACACACACACACACACACACACACACACACGAACGAACGAACGAACGAACGAATGAGACACGATCACAAGAAGCCTATGCAGTGGGAAAGGAAAAGGAAGCATGGGCGATCAATGACTGACTGACTTTTCACCTGCCTGCCTGGCTGGCTGGCTGGCTAGGCTAAGCAGGGGCTTGGGTGAGGAAAGGGGGGAACCATCATGGCTGGTGTAGCATGTTTGTTACATGCGTGCAACCACGCTCATTCCATGCAAAACCAGGCCGGCCCTGTATTTTTGGAGCCCGGCAAGTGAACAAAAAACGCAGAATGAAAGGTTGGTGGAAGCAATCCATTCATGCCCTCCTCGTCCGACCACCGTCTTGCTTGAAATACTTCAGATTCATCCTTGGTGCTCTTTTCTTTTTGTTTTCGCTAAACAACCAGAGCATTCCATATGTGCCATCCACACATGTGTCTGTGAGGGTGCCGGGGTGTGTTTGGCATCAAATTGCGATATTCTTTTTCGGCTCTGCTGAATGACACAGTTTGACTAGTTCACTGACTGACTGACTGACTTGTGGATCGTGTCTGTGGATCCATTTGACGTCTTGGGCGTGTGGGGCACGGAGCAAAGAGCGATGGGGGCCTCTGGGGTATGACGGTGATTCTCGGAGAGGCAGAGGCAGTGGGGGCAGAGGCAGATGTGGAGTCGGGTAGAGCTGGACTGCTGAGGGTGTCCGGTTGTTGGGAGACGGGGGGGAGGAAGGGGGGGACTGGGGGGAAGAGGCCTCGAGAGCTTCGGGCTGTGTTGAGTTTCCATGGTAGGTTTTGTTTGCTTGACGGAGAGCCTGATCTGTCTCTGTCTCTGCCTGCCGGGCTATGTCCCTCTTTTTCTTTTTCTGCCGTCTCGTTGCTTCGTGTGGATTTGACAAGAGGAGAACTGGGGTACCTAGGGGAAGCGGCAGAACTCCCTGAAGGGCTTTTGTCCGCAGTGACGATTTGCACTCGTCGTTTTTCTTCTCCTTCTTCTTTGTCTTTCTGCTGAAGTGAATTTGGGTGCATTCTCGTTTCGAGAGCGTTGAGGATTCTCTGGTAGAAGTCTTCTGTGGAGGGGGGGTGTTTGCGTAGAGGCTTGACGGCATGATGCTTCAAGTGAAACAACATGCAGAGACGCGCAGTAGCAGAATCCCTGCACGAGGCATCGATCGATCAATCATGCATCCATCAAAGCCCAGGCAGGCAGGCTTACAGAAAGAGAGAGAGAGAGAGAGAGAGAGAGAGAGGACACACAGGGGTGGGGTACGTACAGAGAAAGGCATGCATGCAGGCAGGCGAGAAGATGAGACGTTTCCCCCCAAACAGGAAAGAGAAAACGAGATCGACCTGTCCACCCACCCACCCACCCACCCACCCACCCTTGTTTGAAAGAGGAGATTCCGAGATTGCCCACCGCCACCGACTGCGCGACCTTTGAGTTCAATTTCAATCCACACTCTACCGCGTGTTGGTGGTGCACAGCCGCGTGCTCATTCAAGTCCAAGCTCTGAAAGATCAGACCCAAGTTCGAGTGGGCAGCAAATTTACCTGCATGCATGCATGCATGACGACAAAAGAAAGAAAGAAAGAAAGAAAGAAAGAAAGCACGTCCATGCAAGAAAGAAGAGAGGGAGCTAGAGGTTTCATCCATCCATCGATCATGCTGCCATCTTTTGATTCAATGGATGGCATGGGCTTTCTTTCCTTCCTGCTGCCTGCCATTCATGCGGCTTGCTTGGGCTCTTTGTTTTTCTTTTTGATTTGAAAGTAGTCCTACCGTCAACTTTTCGTGTGTATCTGGGCTAGCTTCCTTTGGCCGCCTGCATTGCCTCCTTGGAAATGAAGTCGTCAACCTTGCAAGCCATTTGGTCGTGTGTGGTTTTGCTTGAGAGAGAGAAAATTAAAGAAAGGCCAAGAAGGGCGGGTCGAAAGATGCAGACGGAGTGCAGCTGGAGTGAAAAAACCGTTCAGCAGTCTCTGTCTGTTGCACCAATGTGGAGGGACTATGGGATCGTCTCTGTCTCGTGCATCAAAACAATGTTGGCCCAAATGAGTGCATTAAAACAATGTTGGCCCAAATGAGTGCCAGGCAGGACAAGGGCTAGGGGAAAAAAAGAGAAAGGGGGGTGGGTGGGTGGGTGGGTGAGGCAATGGAAGGAAACACGGACGGAGAGGACAATTAAGAACACAGAAACGAGGCAACAGCGCGGCCTAAGAACGGAGAGAGAGAGAGAGAGAGAGACATAGAGAGAGAGAGAGAGAGAGAGAGAGAGAGAGAAAGA
>JAHBMJ010005824.1:51465-64312 GCA_018398765.1 Chromera velia | reverse complement strand
AGAAAAACGAGACAAAGAAGAAGGAGAGGTCTGAAGGTTACTTATTATGCATCACTCATTCTTATCATTACAGTTTAACTTTGACTCTCTCTCTTCCTAGGGCCCTGCAGGCTGCCCGAATGTGCCCCTTGCGGAAGCACTAGGTACACTCGATGTCGTTTCGAAGGCTGCATCCTTCCGTAGAATGAACTCGTGTCCCTCTGCATCTCTCGCAAGACGCTCTCTCATTGGCAATTTGAGTCGCTAGACTCGCGATTTGGACTTCGTTTGAGGTGATGGTGGTTGACAACCCTCTCGTTTGAAGTGAGACTCCGGATGATGGTAGCTGAGGGGTTGGAGCTGAGAGAATGTTGCCGATGGGAAAACGGGAAGCGAAAGTGGTAAGTGGGTATATACCATCTCTATCGGTTGGGTTCTGTAGTCTCTATGAGTGTCCGTCTTCTTCTTCTTCAGCCATGGCTGCTGATATGTGATAAGTGACGTTAGGAGCTACGGATAGGTATTTCTTGGCGTCCAGCAATACTTTTTGGAAGGACGGGTAGTTTTTCGTTCGTAAAGCTACTCTGACCGTCTCATTACTGAGTCCCTTGATGAAATGTTTGGACACTTGAGGTGAATCTATTTCTTTCCCACACTCGTTGCAGAGACCTCAATACCGGCAGGCATACTCATCTATAGATTTGGTCAGCTTTTGTTTCAGTGTGAACAGTTTCTCCTCAGCTGAGTCTTGGTCTGCCTCTGTCAGTTCGTATTCTTTGAGGAAGAGATTGCCCAGTTCTGCGGTAGTAGTAACTCCGGTCAGTCTTTCGGTTGTTAGTTGGTCATACCAAGTCTTTGCCTTCCTTGTCAATGTAGAAGGGAAGTAGATGTCTCGGAAGTCAAAGAAGTGCCAGTTCATTCTCTCTCTTAGTCGCAAGAGACGTCCCCAGTATGGTTTTGTTTGAGTTCGATTTTCTCCTGAGAAGGTGGGTAGGTCAAGTTTGACTTTGGGCATGTCTCTTTGGTTGAAATAGAGGTTTTCTGTTTGTCCCAACTTCCTTCGTTCATCTTCTTGGAGTGCAGGAACCAATTAACCTTCAGCATCGAGGTTGAATGCGATCCCTTGTTTCTGCAGTTCCAGTATGACTGAGAGATCGACATCTTTCAACGACAGTCCTGCTGACTCCGATCCTGTCTGAGCACTGGCATTCGGGTTGCCGTCGGTCATCTCGACGTCGGGCGCCCCTAGTTGCTGCATCTGACTGGGTAGCTCTGCTGGAGGTGGGTTGCCGTGTTTGGGTGCATTCGGAGGCACATCCTCCTGCTCTTGTATTGCGTGCTCTGGGGCGGCTTTTGCTTTAGGTTGTTTGTTGATCATCTTGGGTTTTGCCGCTGCTGCCTTTGCGAGTCCTTTTGCTTTAGGCTGTACCTTCGGCTTTGCTTTTGCTGCTGCTTTCGGTTTTGGTGTTGCCGCTTTCTTTGCTTTCGCCTTCACTTGTCCATTTACGTTTCCGGGAGGCATCTTCGGCGGCTTCTTTTGTATGACAATCAGCGCAGTCAGTCACTGGACAGATGTATTGATCCTTGGGTACTATGTACGTTGGCAGATGTTGATGATAGGTGGATATTACTCTCTCTTGGGGTGTGTTGTCTAGGGCAAGGGCTTGGATGATCTGTTCGAACAGGTGATTGTAGGCTTTGAATGAGTAAGCGTACTGGTCTAGCACGAAAATGTCAAATCCTTCTGTGCTTCGAGCGAAAGCGCTATTTCTCACTAAGGTCCTTTCTGTAATCACTCGTGCTCTCTCTCTCAGGTCCTGTATCAAATAGTCCTTTGAGCGTCGGTATAGTACTGCGTCAGATACTGGGGTTGTCTTCCATTCCTCAATCTTGCCTACAGGTTTGACTACTGCTTTTTTCGAAGGGAATCTTCTGCAGGTATTTTCAAATTTCGGCAGCACTTCGTGGTAAAGTCCGTTTTTGCTCTTGGTTTCCTCTTCTGTTCAAGTCCAGCATGTCCGACTCTGGGTTGCTTTGAGATTCCTGCAGCACTTCGTGGTCAGGTCTGTGTTTGTCTCTGGTTCTCTTCCTGTTCAAGTCCGACTTGTCCGACTCTGCGTTGCTTGAGATTCCTGCAGCACTTCGTGGTCTGGTCTGTGCTTGTCTCTGGTTCTCTTCCTGTTCAAGTCCAACTTGTCCGACTCTGGGTTGCTTGAGATTCCTGCAGCACTTCGTGGTCTGATCTGTGCTTGTCTTGGTTGTCTGACTCCAGATTAGAAGGGTCGACTCTCGCAGGGGCGTCACCACATGTTCCGTTCTACTCGTCGACTTCTTATCGACCGGGCAGAGCAGAATCTTTGACAGGAGGGCAGAGTCTAGTTCAAATCGGTATTCCCTGATGCAGGTATTGATAAATTGCACAGTATTTGAAGGTTTGTGATGCAGAGTTCGTTGATCAGTCAAAGTCACCTAAGTCCCGAGAGTTCTTCTAGTTGATTTCAACTGTTAAAGACCTGAATGAACGAGTTGCGGAATTTTTTGACAGTTGATTCAATCACTTTCCGGAATCTGTCACTGAGGTGCTACTAAACTTTTTGTCCGAGTTTTGGTTTTTCATATGTGCGGAAAATTCCGCATGTCACTAAATCTGCATGTGTCGGAATTTTCCGCCAGTCGGAATTCTCCGCAAGTCGTAATTTTTTGTAAGTCGGAATTTTCCACAAATGTCAGAATTTTCCGCAAGTGTAGAATTTTCCGCAAGTGTCGAGAAATTTCGCAAGTGTTATATAAATCTGTTATAGTGTTGCATATATGTGTTGCAGTGTTGTATTAGTGTTGCATGAGTGTTATATTAGTACGTGTTGCATGAGTATATATAAGTGTTGTATTAGTATTGTATGAGTGTTACACTAATTCAACTTAGAATGTTGCACTCGCTGCATATTGCATCTGGTTGTATTTAATTATTATTTAATTTAATTGTGTATTGTATTGTATTGTAATATATTCTGATTTATTTTGTTTTTAAAGAAATTAGTGTTTAATTTAAATTACAAGAAATTAATTTAACTGATGATCCCTCCTGTGCAAGATTATATATAGTGTCTTTCTATCTATTTTTTCTTAAAAGTTTTGAAATCATTCTAGAAAATTATTCCTGTTTATTTTTAATACTTTACTTTTCCTCTAGCCTTTCTTTAGATGTGACAGCGCAAAATCTCATGCCGCGCGATTCTGACGTACGCCGTGCTGCTGAATTTATCTGGCTGGGGATATTTGACGGGCCAGGCGTTTTGACGGGCCATGCATACATAAATATTTGACAGGCCATGCAGACAAATATAGGTAGGGCCTGGTATTAGGTATTAGGTGGGGGGGGGGTGTAGGAGTATCTTCCGTCTGGAAGTTTTTCCACTCCATGCATGAATGCATCACTCAAACATACAACCAACTCGGCCTTACCTGCCGCTAGTCGTATGTTTGAGCGAGTGCACGAGTCTGTGTTTGCTCAGTCAGTCCTAGGGTCTTATCGGCTCACTCCCTAATATAGCCCTGAATGAAAAACCTCTAGTATGCAAAAACCGTTGATTAAGGATAAAAGACAGACCAAGGCAAGAACCGACTCATACATCGACATGATGTGGGAGATTACATGATTGATGCACGTTGCATTGAGACCAAAACATCCGTTAAGGGTAGATCTATGTCTAGGATACAGTACCCAAATGAATGGAATGCCTAGGGGAGGCTCATATTCAAAGCACAACACCCAGAAAGAAGACGAATTATGCGTTAAAGGTCGGTCCATATCTAGGATACAACGTTAATATACGTGGTCAATAACCGTTATGGGTTGGTCCATATCTAGGATACAACATCCATATGCACGGAACGTCTAGGGTGGGCTCAACTCTAGAGTACAACACCCAGAAAAAGGAAAGAGAAAGCGAGACTCACTGCGAGAGAGAGGTCCCCAACTCTGTCCAACTCCGTCTCCCTCTCTATCACAACGTAAACTCAGTCCATCTCTCTCTCTATCTGCACGCCGACTTCATAACCCCACTTATACATCGAGTTACGCGTTCTGACGGGCATCTTAGGTAGACTGGGAGAGACTCATGCTTTGACAGGCTCCCTAGGTAGAGAGAGGGAGTCACGCGTTGTGACGGACATCTTGGATAGACTAAGAGAGACTCATGCTCTGATAGGCTCCCTGAGTAGAAAGAGGGAGTCACGCGTTCTGACATGCATCTTAATTAGGTGAACTGGGAGAAACTCATGCTCTGACAGGCTCCCTGGATGGAAAGAGGGAGTCACGGGTCCTGACAGCCCTGGCAGTGACGGGCATTTCGGGTAGACTGGGAGAGGCTCATGCTCTGACGGGCTGCCTGGGTTGAAAGAGGAAGTCACGCGTTCTGACGGGCATCTTGGGTAGACTGGGAGAGACTCATGCTCTGACGGGCTCCCTGACTAGAAAGAGGGAGTCACGCGCTCTGATGGGCATCTTGGGTGGACCGGGGTAGACTGGGAGAGACTCATTTTCTGGCGGGCTCCCTGGGTGAAAAGAGAGAGTCACGCGCTCCGATGGGCATCTTGGGTGGACCAGGAGAGACTGATGCTTCGACGGGCTCCCTGAGCAAAAATGAGGGAGTCATGCGTACTGACAGGCACCTTGGCCGGACTGAGAGAGGCTCAGGCATAGGGAAGCTCACCCCCTAACTGATGGAGCGGGTATACAAGGTGGTGTCCAAGCCCCGATGGGTTCCCCAAGTGGACTGAGAAGCCCTCAGCTCTCCCTCTATGTATTCACACACGGACTCCATCTCTCTCTCCATCCATGCATCGTCTCAATCTCTTTCTCTATCCGCTTACTAACTCCATTTCTTTATCTATCCACCCACCAACAACACCTCTCTCCCCATTCTCTCACCAACTTCATCTCGCTCTCTATCCGCGCATCGGCTCTATCCTTCTCCAACTGCACACCGACACCATCTCCCTCTCCATCAGATTCCGCACGCCAACTCCACCCTCCTTTGATCTCCAGATAAACAAAACGGAGGAAGGCCCATCTCTAGGGCACAACACTCAGAGAAACAAAACAGAGGTAGGCCCATCTCTAGGGCACAACACTTAGAGAAACAAAATAGAGGAAGGCCCATCTCTAGGGTATGAACAACACTCAAAGAAATAGAACAGAGGCAGGCCCATCTCTAGCAATCTCTAGGGCACAAACAGTCAAAGAAAACAAAATGGAGGCATCCCATCCACGCGGCGCCGACTCCCGGTCCATCTTGATCACGCCGACTCCATCTCTCCCAGCCTCCAGTCGCACACTTGCTCTATCTCCCTTCGCATCCACACATCGTTAATCTCCCTCCCCATCTGCTGGACTAGGAAAGGCTCATGCTCTGATTGGCTCCCTTGGCTAGGAAGAAAGAGCCTCAGGGAGTCATGCATTCTAACGGGCATCTTGGGTAGACTGGGAGAGACTCATACTCTGACGGGCTCCCCGAGTGGAAAGAGGGAGTCTTGCGTTCTGACAGGCATCTTGGGTAGACTGGGAGAGACTCATGCTCTGACGGGCTCCCTAGGTAGAAAGAGGGAGTCACACGCTCTGCTAGGCATCTTAGGTGGACCGCGAGAGGCATAGGGAGGCCCATCCCCCGGCTGGCGGCGCGGGTATACTGGGTGATGCCCAGGCTCTGATGGGTTCCTCAAGTAGACTGAGAAAACCCCAGCTCTCCTTCTATGCATTCGTATACCAACTCTATCTCCTTCTCCATCGACGCATCGTCTCTATCTCCTTCTCCATCCCCTTATCAACTCCATCTCCTTCTCCAATCGCACGCTGACGCCATCTCCCTCTCCATTTACACAGCGTCACCGACTCAAGCTCCCTCTCTATCCGTTTGCCAACTCCATCTCCTTCTCTATGCAATCGCACGCCGACGCTATCTCCCTCTCCATCTGATTCTGCATGCCAACTCCACTCTCCTTTGATCTCCAGACAAACAAAATAGAGGTAGGCCTATCTCTAGGGCATAACACTCAGAGAAACAAAACAGAAGAAGGCCCATCTCTAGAGTACAACACTCAAGGAAACAAAAACAGAGGAAGGCCCATGATCTCTAAGACACAACACTTAGAGAAACAAAATAGAGGAAGGCCCATCTCTAGGGCATAACCCTCAGAGAAACAAAACAGAGGTAGGCCTATCTCTAGGGCACAATACTCAGGGAAACAAAAACAGAGGAAGACCCATCTCTAGGGCACAACACTTAAAAAAACAAAACAGAGGAAGGCCCATCTCTAGGGCACAACACTCAGAGAAATAAAACGGAGGAAGGCCCATCTCTAGGGCACAACACTCAGAGAAACAAAACAGAGGTAGGTCTATCTCTAGGACACAACATGCACTCAGAGAAACAAAATAGAGGAAGGCCCATCTCTAGGACATAACACTCAGAGAAACAAAAACATAGGCAGGCCCATCTCCAGGGCACAACACTCAGAAAGCAACAAAAACAGTTTACTCTGACCTCAGCATTTGCGCTCCCGCTCCTGCACCTTCTTCCCATCATATCCCGGCGCCCCCTCCCCTTGGGACCTGACGTCCTCCAACAATATACCAGGAACATCGTCCCCCAAGAGCTAAGGCATTACAGTAATTGAGGGAGGCTCGAGCACCAACAAGCGCCAACAAGAACTCTGGGGTGGACTAAGGGAGGTTCACACTCTAACAGGCTGCTTGGGTATACTGAGTTAGGCTTATGCTTTGACGGGCAACTTGGGTAAAAAATAAGGAGGCGCACGCTCCCCTGACTTGGGGGCCCAGGCTTCGATGGGTTTCGATGTGCTCCCCGAGTGGACCTAGGAGTGGACTGGGGGAGGCTCACGCCCTGGCGAGCACATTCTGGGGGCCCTAAGAGTACTGTGGAGTCCTACCCTGTGGCGCCGCCCTCTGGACCCTCGCATGCACTGTATATCTGAATGAGCCAGGCTCCACACTTTGTTTTATACATGTCACGCACGTTAATCAAAGTTGTTGAAGTCGATTAAGTCTGACCTTTATATTCAAGCATGCAACATGTTACTCAAGCAACGGATAGCATCGTTTGAGTCTGATGTCTGTTCGTCACAGATCAAGAGAGCTCTAGAGTCTGAGAGAGAGGAATGAGCAGAAACCTCGTATGATAGAATAAATCCAGCTGATTGGAATCCCAGATCGCTCTAGAGATAAACTTTCTGTAAACTATTACCTGAGTGAGTGTTGCTCACGTTCCTCTTCTAGATCAGATTCTTTCTAAGGTTCTTATCCTCGCTTTACCTTCTGTCTGGATGCCATAAGGTGGCCGGACAGAAGGGACAAAGCATTATGGTGAAGCCAGTTCTTTCGGTTGCTTGTCCCAGTTTGTATCCAGACTTTCGCCATCTCTTCATGTTTTGTTCGTCCCTCGGTCTGCCCGTCTACTTGCATTCAGAAAAGAGAACTGGAAGGGGATCTGTTGTAAGTGTACTGTTCTGTCTGTCGCCCACTTCCTTCCAGCAGGCCGGTCTAAGAAAGAGAGAGAGAGAGTGGGAGCAAGTGAAACGAAGTCGGAAAACGAAGTTAGCCACCTCTTTCTTTCCGCTGGTTCCGCATCTTTCTTTTCGCTTAGTCTGTTGTTAGTGGTGTTTGATCTGCGTCTTTGTTTTGAAACCACGGAGGTGTGGAGTTGCTTTGTTTTTCCGTCTCGCTTCAAGGGGAATGAAGGCAGCATGAAAGAGACATGAGAGGAAAAAGAAACAGTCGCAGTGCGTAAGAGTTTGAAGAGTGAACATTTGTTGGAATGCGCTTGTCTGTCCCTCTTAGAATTTTTGCATTAACGCCGTCTCCGCTTTCTAATTTACTGCCTTCCGGTGCCCTCTGATACTGTCCTGTTTGTGAATGTGAAGATCTGATGTGGTGGGAGCGTGTATACGTGTACGTGCATACCGGAACTTTTGCCCCGTTAGTTCTTTGGTTGGCCGCACGTGTCCCTCTGAGTCTGTCTGTTTATTGCTCAGTAGAAGGTCGATCGGTCTGCTCTTTTCTTTTCCCAGTTTCAGTCGTTTGCTTCTCTGTCTTCTCGCTGGGGCCGCCTTTTCCACTGGTTGCATCGAGACGAACTCTTGTCATGCAGAGTGTGTTGTTCAAAGTGTGAGTCCTTCTCCTCTTGCCTCGCTGTAGCTGCTTTCGCTTGTCTGACTTTGCCGCATTCAATTTGCTGCGAGACTGGCGGCTCAGAAGAGAAAAGAAGACAGTGAGAAGAAAGCGAAGCGGGAACGAAAGGTAAGAGAGCGAAAGAGAGAGAGATGAAGAAAAAAAAAGAAAAAGTAAAGTAAACGGCTGCGAGTGCATGCATCAGCATGGGGAGGCATGCGTGTATGTGAGCATACGGATACCACACAGGCCTCACTGTGTCTTACTGTCTGTCGCTCTTTCTGTCTAGCATTTCTGTCTCGTTCTTTCTTTCGCGGAGATTTGAGAGGTTAATGGAAAACTGGAGAAATGTAAGACCTTGCATTGGGAAGCTTGCGGCCGTCGAGTGATGGGCTCTGCCATTTGGTATAGATGGTGTGCTTTTGCAGGCCACAAGCAAGCCAACGTCCCTAAAATAGGTTTTTCGAGGAAAGACCTGGCGGGTTGGCGTTGCCGGCAAGGTAATGGTGATAGTACCTTTGCGCACATTAATCTGATTAACTTGCGTCAATGGGAGGAAACTTTTTTGCTTGTCAGCTTTCGCGTCTAGATATTTTTGACTATCTCCTTAAAGGTGTTCTATTGGTTACATAGGTTTACATTACGTCTGCATGGTTGATCGTGTCCTTTTGCTCGCCTTTTTTCCCTTTCCATACATGCTCGAATGTGTCTGACTGATCGCGGGGACGCGATTTTCTTGTCTGTGGCCGGGGGGGATCTGTGGAGTCCTTCCCTGTGGCGCCACCCTCTGGACCCTCGCATGTGCTGTATATCTGAATGAGCCCGCGTGCCAACGCCAGGCTCCGCCACCGCGCTTTGTTTCATACGTGTCGCACGCGTCAATCAAAGTTGTTGAAGTCGATCGAGTCTGACCTTTATATTTAAGCATGCAACATATTACTCAAGGAACGGATAGTATCGTTTGAGTCTGATGTCTGTTCATCACAGATCAAGAGAGCTCTAGAATCTGAGAGAGAGGAATGAGCAGAAACCGTGTATGATAGAATAAATCCAGCTAATTGGAATCCCAGATCGCTCTAGAGATAAACTTTCTGTAAACTGTTGCCTGACTGAGGGTTGCTCACGTTCTTCTTCTAGATCAGATTCTTCCTAAGGTTCTTATCCTCACTTTACCTTCTGTTTGGACGCCATAAGGTGGCCGGACAGAAGGGACAAAGCAGTACACCACATCCGCTGCGTAACCAGCTCAGCCCTAAGACACGCACCTCAGGACACCTCAAAAACTGTTGTTACATTGGAAGCGACTCCATCTAAAGCGATTTCTAAAGAGACAAAACCAGTGAGATCATGCAGTGGACAGCCTTTTCACCTCTCTCTCCTTGCATCCACAGACCACTGTGATAACTCCGTACTGGTACCGACTCTATCTCCCTCGGTTATCAGGGGAATATAAACCAGTGGCAGGCCCTGGGCTCATCTCCACGGACTCCATTTATCTGTTTGCCAGATTTTGTAAACCGACTCCATCCCCCTTGATTTCTCCACAAGTGGAATGAGAAAGGCCCATGCGATGGAGTGAGGGCAACTAAGGGAGGCTCACTATGGCACGCCCTGACGGGCCTCTCGGGTGGACTGAGGGGGGCCAAACAACTGAACCAACAACCAAAATGGAGACTGATACCCAAAGATACATAACGCAACACCATTCCGAGGAAATGACGCGACTGGGGGCCCACAGACGAAATGATACGAAGGGCCTGGTGGTTATGCCCGGGAGGGACTAGCAAGTACCAGCAGGGACAAGAGCGGACCAACCGAACGTCCAGAGCCTAGGCAGAACTGGAAGGAGACAGAACCTGTTATTTTGAAGGTTAGACAGGAACTGAACAACACCTTCAGTCTCAGTCAATTCTGTGTTATTTTTCTTCTTCGAAGCTGTGTTCTACCTCTCTTTTCAGCCTTTTTCTAGACAGAAGAGCTAGGGGGATACGACGATGGTGATCTTCACCGGCTCACTTTTTTGACGGGCCAACTACATATATTTTGACTGACCACCGATATATTTGACGGCCGGTCTAGGTATGTCCGTGCAGGATTGTCCAGGTGATATCTTCACCGGCTCACTTTTTTGATAGGCCAGCTATAGTGCTCTTAATTAAAGCCGCAGCTTAGCCGCTCTCTCCGGGCCGGGGTTTTCTCGCGCGCGCACATTTTGTCCGCGGCCCGCGGTCCCGATCGGCAACGGTAGAAAAAGCAACCGCAGGACAACAGGTGTCTCTTTTCAGCTCTAGCAGAGCATGAAGAGACCCTCCAGCCTTCATTCATCTGTGCGTAGGGTAATCACTTGAAGAGACGGGAGGAATTTTTTTGTTTGGGCTGTCACCCCTTCGTTAAGGACTGAACAGAGAGTTGCGAGACGCCGTTGTGGAAGGTGTGTTGTTCGCCTCTTCGCTCGGCGGCTCAGTTGAGCCCTGAAGCCCTTCCGAGACACAGGGCATGAAACAACCATACGTGACTAGAACGATGTGGTCGCCTTTTCATGTATTACTTGGCGTTCTAGCTGTGGCAGCTCTGTCATCAGCTCAGGTGTTCGATGAGTTGGACCGATTTTCTCGACCTCTGCTCCTCTCTTCACGGGGATTTCTCACGCCATTTCCTCAGGCTGAGAGACAATTGTGGAGAGACAGACGGTCACTCTTCCGTCCATCCTCCGATCTTCCCCCGTCTTGGGATGTCCCTCTGTCCTCCGACGGTCTGAGCGTTCTGTACAAGAGGGGACGGCCGGGTCTTCTCAGAAGGAGAGCGACAAGGTGGAGACGCTCTAAAGTAGGGAGGGAGGACACGATAGGCAAACTTGACACGCTGATGGCGAATTCGTCATTCGTCATTGTGTTCAAGGGGGGTGCAGTGGGACCGAATATTATTTGTAAGTTGAAGAAAGACTTTCTCCCCGAGACTGCGAAGGTGATGCTGATCAAGAACACTGTTTTTCGGGTGGCAGCGAAGGGCACGAAATTTGAGTGTCTTGACGACCTAGAACAGCAGAACTACTACATGTTCGTCTTGGATTTGGAGGATAAGAAGAAGGTGATGGATTCGTGGAACAAGTTTTGCAAAGAGCACGAGGACTTTGCAAGAAAGAATCCGATCCTGGGGGGGGCATTTGACGGGTCTAAATTGAAATCTCTAGATGAAGTCAAGGCGGTCGTCCAATTGCCAGGCAGGTTGGAGTTGATAGGAAAAGTTGCAGGGTCGATTAAGGCCGTGCCAACAAAAGTGGCAAGGAGTGTCAACGCAGTACCAACCAAATTGGCGCGGGCCATCAAGATGGCAGTTGCAGACGAAGAGAAAAGGCAGAACGAGCCGGGGTTATTCAAAAACCCATGAGAGACAGAGACCGACTGCGAGATGTAGGAAAAAAGGAGAGAGGGACGAAATGAGAGCAGACAGTGAGAAGGCGCACAGTCGAGCAGACGCCTTCCTCCGTCCGTTTCCTTTCTTCTAGAGCACCACAGTAAGAAAGGAGGTGGGGAATGAACGGAGTCCAGCCTGCCAGAGAGAGAGTTGAAGGGAAACCCAAAAGGAAAGTCGATCCCCCGCCCAAGCTCTCTCTCTTTCGATACCTATTTCTTTCTTCTGTGAAAGGAAAAACAAAACAGACTGTCGGGGGTCTTTTTTTGAAGAGTCTTGTGTTTGAATTCACCTGCTTGAGTCAGTCGGTCGGTCGGCAGGCGATTCCCGAGGCCTCAAGTACGATTATTCATTTTTCTTCAACAAACAAGCATGCAGGCAAGCAGGCAGACAGCTCTGCGTGCAGCGCATGACGCCTAGCTGTGGTTGAATTGGACCTTTTGTGCAGTTGACAAGTCATTATCAAAAGGAAAGCAACAGAGGAGCGAGCTTGCTTTTCCCCTTTCTTTCCTTTCCTTTCCTTTCCTTTCCTTTCAGTTCCTCTCCTTTTCTTTTTTCCGGTTGCATCATCTTCCCTTCTGCTGACCTTCCTGCCCTCCGTTGTTTGCTCTCTCTCTCTCTTGCTTCCTCTCTCTCTCTCTCTCTCTCTCTCTCTCTCTCTCGCTTCCTCTATCTCTGCCTCTGTCTCTGCATATCTGTCTGTCTGTCTGTCTGTCTGTCTGTTTCTCTCTCTCTCTCTCTGTCTCTGTCTCTGTCTCTGTCTCTGTCTCTCCCTCTCTCTCTCTCTCTCTCTCTCTCTCTCTGTCTCTGTCTCTCTTTCTTTTTTGTGTGTCTCTGTCTGTGTCAATCTCTCTTTCTCACTCTCTATTTCCCTCACTCTCTCTCAGTCTCCTCTTTCTTTCGTTCGTTCGTTCGTCCCTTCCTTCATTGCTTCACTGCTTTCTTTCTTTGAGTCTTTTTTTCTTTCTTTCTTTCTTTCTTTCTTTCTTTCTTTCCTTCCTTCCTTCCTTTCTTTCTTTCTTTCTTCCTTCCTTCCTTCCTTCCTTTATTCTTTTTTTGTTCCTTTCTTTCTTCGTTGCTGCTTTCTTTCTGTTTTTCTTTCTTTGTTTCCTTTCCTCCTTCCTTCCTTTCTTCCTTCTTTCCTTTTTTTTTTCTTTTCTTTTCTTTCTTCCTTGCTTCCTGCCTTTTTTCTTTCTTTCTTTCTTTCTTGCTTACTTTCTTGCTTACTTTCTTGCTTTTTTTCTTGCTTTCTCCCTTCCTTCCTCCCCCCCC
>JAHBMJ010005824.1:37500-51313 GCA_018398765.1 Chromera velia | reverse complement strand
TTCTCTCTCTCTCTCTAGCTGCCTGTCTGTCTGTCTGTCTGTCTGTCTGTCTCTCTCTGTGTCTTTCTCTGATGGATTCATTCACATTGTTGTTTCTTGTTCTTTTTCTTCTCCTTTGTCTGCCTCTTTTCTTTTTTTCTTTCCTTCCTTCTCTCCTTCCTTCCTTCTCTCCTTCCTTCCTTCCTTTCTCTCTGAGACTCTCTCTCTTTCCTTCTTTCTTTCTCCCCCCCCCTTTTTTTTCTTTCTAGTCCAGGCTGGCCGGTTATTCGTAGAATTCACCTTTTGTACGTTAAAAAAAAAAAAAACATGGAATACCCAGGAACAGCTAGTAGGCTATCTAGTAGGCTATAGTACTAGCTATAGTGTAAGATGAACAGTACAAGGCTATATGGTTATCCGAAGGTACGTCTGACCTAGAAGCGTCAGTGTTCAATCTAGCCAGTCAAACAGTCTGTTGATCACTTCATGCACCAGGCTGCTCGAACCATTAACTGCATTTATTTGGCCTCGTCCCATAGCAGCCTTCACTAAAATTGATTTGATCGCGCGCGCTCGTAGCCCGGTGGCAAGCCGTCTCCGAGCTGGTCCCGGTACCTATACTATGCGCGCTCACGCCCCGGCAGCACCTCTTGCGCCGCCACATGTACAGCCCGACGTCTCAGCCCCAGGCACGCCCCTCACACATGCCCGTCCGCCAAACTGACGTCCACGCTCAGTTCCTTGGCTGAGTACTCAGGCCTGCATCAATCAGTTGAGAAATATGCATGGACGTCGGTATGTCACGACCGACCAGATCCAACCAGTCACCTACCCACCACCACCTCCTTTGTCCAGCTTGTCCACACCTACTTAATTTGTCTCTCACCTTGAAGCTCACTAACTTTTCTACTAACTCCTTCTCTAACTCATCCCTCACACATGCCTATCCACTCCCAGGCCTCACTTCCTTTGCATTCTTCTTCTCTTGAAGTCGGCAATTGCTTCTTTTGCACATAAAAGATTTTCTGCCGGTTCCCATGAGGCATTTTCCTTTCTGAATCCCTTCCATCTCACCAAATAATGCGACTTTCCACCGATTTTTCTCCATTCCAATACCTCCTCCACTTCATATTCTGGTCCTTCAAATCTAGGGAGTCTGACTGCAGGTGGAGGATCTCCCAGCTCTCTAACATACTTCTTCAAATAGCTTACATTCACTACAGGGTGAATGCGCACACCTGCTGGGAAGATAAGCTCATACGCCCCTCTTGTCACCATTCTCTCTACCTCAAAGGGACCAAACCAAATTGGCTCCAACTTTCTTTTTTGTCCTTCCGGTCTCTTTTCTTGTTCAAAGAACTTTCTGTGCACCAAAACCCAATCTCTAGGACCAACTTCCAATTCCCTGCGGTATCGATCATAATAGCGGGCTGCTGTCTCTCTGGCCCGCTCCAACAATTCCTTCGCCTGGGCGATCTCTGCCTTGTGCCTTGCGACGAAGTCCGCTGCAGAAGGCGACAGCGAGCTTCCCCTGACCGGCACTGCAGGCAGACGAATTGGATCAAACCTATGCGTGAATCTGTAAGGTGAGAGACCAGTCACAGGATGAACACTGTCTCTGTAGGCAAAATTACATGCAGGCAAAGCCTCGGCCCAATCTTCCTGATGGTCCATCACGAAACATCGCAACATCTCCCTGATCGTCTTATTGTCTCTCTCTATCTGTCCGTCTGTCTGTGGGTGTCGAGAGGAACTCATTTTTATTTTTGAATTCCACAGCTTCTGTAACTCTCGCCAGAAGGCAGAAATAAAGCAAGGATCACGATCAGAGACGAGCAACCAAAATATGCCAACAGAACACACCACTCTTTCAAACACAACAGACGCAGTTTCTTCTCCTGTGATCTCCTCCCACACTGGAATGAAGAATGCATCTTTTGACAGACGGTCAACCACAGACAGAATTCTATCCACAATCTTTCCCCAATACAATGTCCCCGGCAGACCAAACAGGAAGTTGAGAGAAAGACTCTTATATGCAAATTCAGGGATGGGCAGCGGATTTAGCAAACCTGGTTTTTTCTGTGTTGAATGCTTTGCTCTCTGACATATATCACAGTAAGCCACGTATTTCTTCACTGAGCGGTACATGTTAGGCCAGTAAAACTTGCTGTTCACCTTCCAGAAAGTCTTCTCTGACCCTAGGTGTCCGCCCATCATGGTGTCGTAGTGCTCTGAGATGATCTGTCTCTGCAATATATCAGTAGGGATGGCCAGACGATTTTTGAAATACAGGAGGCCATCTATGAAAGTGAATAATTGAATTCTTATTCTCAAGTGTCGAGGCACCGGCTCTTCTGGATGCCTAAGCACCCCACACAGTTCCTGAAAGAATGTTTCCTTCTTGTATCCTCTCTTTATCTCTCTCAGGAACTCTTCATCCACGTCCACTCTCATTTCTATTCCCGCCAGAATTCTTTTCTCTCTGTCTTCTTCTTCTTCTTTTTCACTCTTTTCCTCAACATTTTCTCTTTCCTCCTCTGTTTTTCTTTTCTTCTCTGTTTCTCTATTCTCCTCTGTCTCTCTGTTTGCTTCTGTTTCTCTTTTCTCCTTTATCTCTCTATTTGTCTCTGTCTCTCTCTTCTCCTCTGTCTCTCTGTTTGCCTCTGTCTCTCTCTCTGGCTTTCTACTCAATGCATCCGCCACCCGATTTTTCGATCCCGGCACATAGCGAGGAACGATTCCAATCTGATCAAACAACATCACCCAACGACGCATGCACGGAGAGATTTCTGATCAGCAGTCGACGTGATCGTTTTCAAAGATTCATGATCGCTCCACACTTGAGTAGTGCAAGAGATATACGGATGCCAAATCTTTACAGCAAACATACACGCCAAAAATTCTTTGTCTTTAATATGGTAGTTCTTCTCTGCGGGGCTCATCGTTCTTGACGCGAAGGCACACGGACGCAGAATTCCGACCTGTGGGTCCTTCTGCATCAATACCGCCGCGAGTGTTGAGGTCTTTTCGCAGGCATCTGCAAAGACCTCAAACGGGCGGGTGAGTTCGGGAACAAACAATTCCATCACTTTCTTTATGGTTTCCTTCACTGTCTTGAAACTCGCTTGCTGCTCTTTTTTCCATTTAAACTTCACCTTCTTTTTTAGCAAGCGATACATCGGGGCAGCCTTCTTACTGAACTCGAAAATAAATCTTCTCACCCACGACGCCAAGCCGAGAAAAGAATATAATTCACTCGTGCTCTTTGGTACAGGCCAGTTCTCAATTTCCTCTATTTTACTTTTCTCTGGTTTCACTCCCTTTTCTGAAATCTTCAATCCAAGAAAAACAACGTCTCTTTGAAAAAAATGATATTTCAAAAGCTTCGCAAACAATTTCACTTGTCTCAACAAAAACAAAACCCGAGACACATGCCTTACATGCTCTTCTCTTGTCCGTAAATAAATCAAAATATCATCAATGAAAACCGACATGTATCGATCCAAACACTCATGCAATACATACTGAATGAGTCTCATTGCTGCCGATGGAGCGTTTATTAACCCAAAAGAGACAACCAACCACTCGAAATTTCCATACCGTGTCGTGAATGCTGTTTTCTGGATGTCTCCCTCCCTTACTCTCATTTGATGGTAGTACTGTCTGAGATCAAGTGCAGTGAAGAATTTAGCCCCATGTAGCCGATCAATGAGGTCTTGTGGGTGAGGGAGTGGGAGTTTGTCTTTGCTTGTAATTCTGTTCAGTCCTGTGTAATCACAACACATCCTCATGCTTCCGTCTTTCTTCTGTACAAACAACACTGGAGCTGCATATGGAGAGCATGATGGGCGAATGAATCCCTGTTTCAAATATATATCCACCTACTTTCTCAGCTCATCCAACTCACCAAGAGAAAGACGGTAAGGTGGGCGAACTGAGGGTGGGTGGCCGGGTTCCAAATCGATCTTGAAATCCAGCCCCTCGCCCCGAGATGGAGATAATCCTGAAAGAGAGTCAGGAACGAGAGTTGCATTCTTTGCCATAATTCTTTTCACGTTGACAGACACGGACGGTTTTTGAAGAAACTCACGCACCTCACTCAAATCAGACGAAGAGAAAACAGGATGGTCAGCTGGGAGCGAAAAAAGAAAGTCATTCACTGTCTCACTACCCCCCTTTCCTTTTTCCTTCATCTCCACATTCTTTTCCCCCTCATGTATTTCATGAAGCCCTTGAACCCGACATGCATCGAACTCACTGGGAGAGGATCTTGTCTGCAACCGCAGAATATGGCAGACTGCCCCCTTCCGGATTGCTCGGCGTGCCTGCACAGAAGAGAAAAGAGGGGGACAATCTGAAAATTCCTCCTCCTCTTCAAGCTCTGCATCAGGCACCCATGCAGTAAATCAATTTCCCCTTGAACTAAAAACGCAGACTTTGAGACGACCACTATAACTCTGGCTCATACTCACGCCCCCACTTTGTTCCCAAAATTAAATCATATTCCTCCAGGTCAGCCAGCATGGCACCTACTGTCTCTTGGTACCCTTGGATGCTGACCGGCACAGAGGGCGCACACTCCCGAACCATTCACGTTTTGATCGCCTTCTTCGAAGCTTTCAGCGCCCTATGTACCGGAGTTGGTCGTCTTAATCTGCATATATGGATGCGATGGGCACGGGCAAATCTGCGATCTAGATAAATATCATCCGCTCCGGAGTCAACCAAAACTCTGACAGGCACACCCGCCACTCGGCCAGAGTATACAAACAACACTGGACGAAAGTCCAAATCAGAGAACAAATCCAGAGTGGAATTCGACTCTGTGTCATACGTATTTATGTGTTCGATGGGAATGTCAAACTCTTAGGGATCCCCATATATTTCTGTGCACTGACCATACTGACCATGTGTTGGGGGCACTTCTCCCTCTTCATAGCCCCCGTAGATCGTCCGGACTCCAGATCGTCCACCGTCACGGCCACCTCCACGCTTTCCACGACCACCACGCCCTCTGCCCCGAGGACCCGAGTCTCTGTGTCCCCCCCTCCACTATGCCTGGAAGGAGGAACCTTGCTGGGGATTACTACCGCGTGCCCACTGCCTTTCTCCTCCTTGCCCCCATCTCCACGAGTCTACATGGGAGTTACCATAATTTGCCCAGCCCTGTGGCCCTAGGCATCTGTTGGCACTATGACCAGACAGGCAGCAACGGAAGCACCGTCCTTCCCGGATGCAACGGGTTCTCTCGTCCGGCGTGAGTGATGGTGGGAGCGAACGGACCCCATACAAATCTATGGGGACGGGCCCTTCCTCAGGGACAAGCGGCTGGTTACGTTGACCGCTCACCACTCCACTCTCGGGAACGCGCAGACAGAAATCTCGGTGTCCGCCACCTTTCGCTCAAGAGGAGAGGAAGGCTTCGATCTCGGCTGCCTCCTTCTGTATCTCTAACAGCTTGTGTGTCTTCACTTTTGCAACGTCGAGGGCGATGGAGTTCGGTAGTCCCTTGATGTAGTCCTCGACAACGTCTTCCTCCCACAGGTGGGGAAGCTGGCCCACCAACTGAGAAAAGGCCTCGTTGTACTTCTCCACCCCTAAGGCTTCAGTGCAGCGAAGTGCCTGAAGCTTTGCTTGAGCGATACTCCTCTCCATGGTCACCTTCAATCTCTCTGTGAGTTTAGTCTTCAGCGACTCCCAGTTCGAGAACACTCCATGCTCCTCCTTATACTTCTCATACCATTCCTTCAAATAGGCTGGTAGCCGGCCTTTTACCATCTTCATTTTCTTCGATTCCTTCACCTCGTTCAGCTCAAAGAAGTCTTCTACGTCCTTCAGCCATCTCTGAAGCTCCTCCCTCTTACCAGAGAACACCAGCTTGGCGGGAAGCTCCACAACCTTGCTTGCACAGTGACCGGGACCAGTGTCAGTGCTCGCACCAGCAGGCGAGCTCTGAAGAATCGGAGGGGAAACCTGGGACGATAGAGAAAGGCCTGATTGGACAGCTTGAATAGCCTGTCCTTGTGCCTCCAAAGCCTGTCCCTGCAAAGTCAATTGTTGACCCTGCAAGGCCTGCGTTTCCTGAACGATGCGCATCGAATTAGACAATGTTTCAAGGGCCCCAAACACTTCTGAAATGCCCGAAGCCCCAACATTCTGCGCACCTTCCATCAGCGTATCAAGCCGAAGGAAGGAAGAGCAATTCTTAGTCTGAAGCGACACTTGGAAACTTTTCTCTCCACCCTTATCTGAGGCTGGAAAGAGGCTCTACTGCCAACTGTAAGATGAACAGTACAAGGCTATATGGTTGTCCGAAGGTACGTCTGACCTAGAAGCATCAGTGTTCAATCTAGCCAGTCAAACAGTCTGTTGATCACTTCATGCACCAGGCTGCTCGAACCATTAACTGCATTTATTTGGCTTCGTCCCATAGCAGCCTTCACTAAAATCGATTTGATCGCGCGCGCTCGTGGCCCGGCGGCAAGCCATCTCCGAGCTGGTCCCGGTACCTATACTATGCGCGCTCACACCCTGGCAGCACCTCTTGCATCGCCACATGTACAGCCCGACGTCTCAGCCCCAGGCACGCCCCTCATATATAGTAATATCTAGTGCATCTCATCATGACAATGACTATTAAAAACAAAACAATGAAAAGAATTATGGGAGAAATCTAAGAGAGATGCGTGTTTTTAACGCCGTTTTATAATTTGCATTCAATATAATATATGAATGAATGAATGAATTAAGGGCAAATTTGGCTAACAATTTGGGGCAGTTAAAGCTTGTGGGCATACCACTAGCTAGGGAGTACAAGTGAGGAGACAGTTGCTAAGTCACTAGCTATTAAAGTCAGAGTCCATTATTTGATAATTTGCTTTATATTTTATGACTTGCCAAACGGTGAACGCTAGACGCCTAACGTGGACCGATGGCGATGGTGTAAAATGATGATGATTATTAATGTTATAGTATAAATGTTGCTTGTTATATGGTTAAAAAAAAAATAGTAATGAAAGTTAACGAAAATGAATTTGAAAAAAATGAGTTGTCCAAATTTACGCGTTTAGGAGACAATCGACCTAGCTTACTGGCAGACACAACTCAGACCCGCTTAATTGAAGGGCGCGGTCGACGCTCTTGATCAGAGCTGGCGGAAACTGAGCAATCAAGGGGGAAGGCAAAAAAATCAAAAGTACCTCACATGAATGCGTATATAACAGCACTGCCAGTGACAGGAGAAATAAAGGTTGGCCTACAAAGAAAAAACTGACAGATGGATAGTAAAGGAAGCCCATGCAAAGAGTGAAGCCTTAATGAAAGCAACCTGTCAGACTCTCTGTGTTGCGGAAAACTTTTGATCGAGATGGTCCCTGACTTGCTCTCTTGCTTGGTTCTCCAAATGGATTCCTTTCTCTCCTCTTTCATCTTTTGTTTTATCTCCGGCCTTGTCAAGTCAATTTTTCGGATTTCGCGAGTGCCGACTCCTTCTCCCTCCCTCCCCTCCCTCTCACGCAAAGCACCCCGGCCCCCCTTTCGTTGTGCGGTCCACTCAAGCTCTTTCTCTCTCTCAGTCTTTTTTTCTGTCTGCAGGATTCTAGCTGCAGGATCCACAGAAACAATTAAGAAAAAGAACATGTCGACTCTGATCCTCGTTGTTACAGTACCTCATCTGCGCGAGCGAATCTTCACAGAAAAGGGTATACAGATGGTGTTAAACAAAGAATTGCAAGTATGCAAATATGCTTCGATGTGGTGAGATCGTTTACTTAGAACTTTTCTCTTCTTTGCAGAGTTCTAGAAGGCAAAAAAGCACATACTTCTTCTGCAACTTCCGACTGATGCAACCTTCTTGTTTCCTTCCGAATCCATATCCATTCCATTGTGGAGAAGAGGAGAGGAGGAGAGGGTACACTCGAGTCATCGGACCGCCAACATACTTGTGCAAGCAGCAAGATTCCTGACCTCCAGAGCAGTGTCCGATGCAGGAGCACCTCCAAGGACAGGTGGCGCAGTGACTGTCTGTTCACTTTTGGAGGGAGGGAGGGGCGTCCACACTGTGCTTGCCGACTGACCATTTAACATTCTTCAGATCTTCTTCAAGCCTCGTAGTTTCTTTGCACTCATCTGCATGGACATCATATTAAGTCTGCAAACAGCCTTTGCACAGCTGGGCCAAATTCAAAGTTACCTGCAAAGTCCATGCACTCGTGTGTGCATCCGTGTGCATCCGGCCACGCATCTCCAGGAAGAAAAGCGCAAGGAAAACTAGCATGTCTCCACAAAATGAGGATTCGAAAGAGGGGCAGCAAAAAAGGAAAAGATGAAAATGGACAGATGGATACGTGAGGGGGGGGGGATGAATCATACACGGATGGAATTGATATGCATGTCAAGCCAATCACAAACTGTGGAGCGTCATTTTCACACTGCATGGAAACTACAGAGAGACAAGAGAAAAAAATGATCGAGAGTTTTTTTGGCTAGTCTATACTCTGCTAGTCTAACTAGGTGTTTGATCCAGAATATCTTCCGTACAGCGTGTGTGCGGTAGGGTGGACGAGAGTCTATTGAAAGGCATGCATTCATTCTGTGTCTGATTTGGCCCCGCCATCCTTCCACGATCTTCAACACTCTCACAAAAAGCGCGCGCAACAATGTGGCGTCAGCAAATTTGCTACGACGCGTCATCCAAGCGCTTCCAGATGGCACACATGCCCGCCCCGATGAGCCCCTCACCATGCAACCCATCTCTTACCCAGTGACTTCGGTACATGCTAGAGACTTCGAAATCGAAGCGCCTCCAAATCGACGGAAATTATTTCTGCACAAACGATCGGAGGTGGGCGGGCAGGCAGGCAGCAAATCCATACACTCGCTACACCACCGTGCATCTAAATTACCCACCTGATGTGAACCTCCAAGAGATGCAGCGGCAGCGCGGATCCTCTGCAAGAAGAATGGGGGGGGATTGCGAGGTTTACAAGCAAAAGCAGATTAAAGAATGGATCTTCGAGGTAACCGGCTGGAAGAAAAGGAAGCGAAGCGCACTACTCTCCGCACTGATAAAAATTACTAGCTGACAGTCAATTGTGCTGCTTTTTTTTCTGAAAGTGTCTATTTGAACTTATCCTATCGGTCAACAAAATATGTTTGAGCCCCTTGCAGTGGATGCCCAAAACAAGCTGTCTCGATTGGAGGACTGTTCCCTTCTACTTGCGTGCGAAGTAGGGCTTGTCAATGATTGTGCCTAGATGATTCATGACGAAAAGATACTTACCTCGTTTCTTCTTCGGCTGTAGCGTCCTTGTTGCTGCCAATCTCTGAGCGACTGGTGGGTCTCTGCCTTTTTGGACATGCACGTGCAGAGATTTGGTTACCGAATGGAGAGAAATGCTGCACATGCAGACGCAAAGAGAGGAGGAACAAAAGGAAGAGAAAGAGATGGAGGACGGGAGAAGGATGCCCACCACCAGTATGGACGCCAAAAGGAAACGCAAACACGCACGCAGACACAGTCCCGCACTCCCGCGAAAAGAAGAGACCAGCGTTTGTCTCTCTCTCTCTCTCTCTCTCTCTCTCTCTTTCACTCACTCACTCAAGTCTTAGTGAGAGAGGGGGGGAGGGGAGGGGAGCGGGGTAGAGACAAAGAGTCACATGCAGAAAACCAATTCAGTTCTGGTGTAACACGAATCACAGAAGTACTTGACGGAATGTAACCAAACTCTGAACATGAGCAAATGGACCGAGAATCTCTCAGAGTAGGGTAGAGGCTCACATGTAGAAGAAGAACAATAGTCGATAAAAGCTTACTGAAGAGAAGGAGATCAAAAAATCGTTTTAGCGCACTGACCGAAGCTGCTGTTCCATCAGATCATTTGGACCTCTGGGGCCAATTGACCTTGTTGACATACTGTCTCTCTACTTTTTCCATGAAGTGTCGATCGCACATTTGGAGGAACTCATTCCAGCACGTTTGGAGGGGGCATGCAGGCCCAGAATTAAGGGTGCATGACGATCTCCTTCTTCAGCTGGTACATCTCTTTTATCCGTTCCTGCATGGAAAAAGAATTAACGCACCCGTCGCCGAGAACCTCTGCCAACCGTGCATGCATGCAGCCCATACGTCCAGGCACTCTCCCATCATACTCATCAGCACCACAAAGCACCTCTGGAGGGCCCCCTCAGAAAATGCCAGTAGGAAAGAGAAAGTGCATGGCCAGGCAGAAATTCAGAAAAAGAAAAGAAAAAAACACGGAGAGAACTCAAAATGACAAAGAAGGAGAAGTCCAATCACTCGTTTTTCCCACTTACCAAAATGCCACCCCCAGCCTCGCCAGACGTCTTACTCACTGACTGACTGACCGACCTCAATCAGATCCTGGTCACGGGACACGAGCAGGTTCATTCCAGGTGGGCCAAAAGTCCGTCCCCCTTCTCCCCCAGCAGCAGCATCGAGACACCCAGCCATCGGAATGTGTCCCCCCACGTCCCGCTCTTCTGTTTGGAAGGGACCAAGAAAAGGACTCTAGCTCCGCATTACTGAATCTTCTGGGACTTCTTCCTCGAAGGAGGACGGGTTCCTTTTTGTTTCTTTCGAAGCTTTTCTCTTTTTGCGAAGAACTGAGCGATCAGTTCGTCGTATGACATGTCCTCTGCTCGAGTCCAGTAACTGTCTTTGTTGTCCTCTTCATAGTTCATGAGGAATTCGTCCTTTCCATCTGGGTCAGTGCGGTCGTCGACGACTTCTTGCACTTCCCACTCTTCCTCGTCCTCCGGGGCTCCAAGGTCAGCAAGGGGGTCGGGTGCTTCCTCTGTCGGTTTCCCCGCCCCCTTCCCTTTCCCCTTCTGCCGGGGCCGCAGCGGGGACCTCCGATTCAGAGGAGCTCTCAGAATTGAGTCCTATGTCTAAAAGGTCGATCTCCTCGATCAGGGTTTGGTTGTGCTGCAGCCACAGTCACACATGCAGATATGAAGACGTATCGCATGGGTCAACAGTGATTTTCTGTTTGCAGTTTAAGCTGATTCGAAACAAAGAAAAGAAAATACGTATATTAGAAGCAGAGAAGCGAAGTGAAAACGGCTAATCGAAAAACGAAGTGTATTGAAAGAAAGGTCCGTCAAGTTCGCTTTCACCCTCACTCCATGACTCAAGCGTACACAAATTATCGATCTGCGATGCCCACTCCGGTTGGACGACGACCGAAAGAGACAGACTTTCGGACAAATGTGTTGTTGGCAGGATCAATTCTCGGACTCAACTTGGCAGGGCGGAGGCAAGCATTGAAAGGACGCCAATACTTCAAACGTACTCAGCTTTTGGATAAAGAGACAAATTCAACGCCGCAAGGGAATGACGATCCAAAGAAAGGAAAGAGTGTGCCGCGCAGGACAAGGCACAGAACAACAAAGAAACAAAACATCAGAGAGGCAGCCACACACACACACACACACACACACACACACACACACACACAGAGAGAGAGAGAGAGAGAGAGAGAGAGAGAGAAACAGGCGGTCAAGTAGACACGTAGAGTCAGACAGAGAAAAAACCCTGTCGAAACAAAGTGAAATTTGGCGTCGACTTCTCAAGCTGCCATAGAGACAGATCAGGGGACTGTCACAGTCTTTGGCCAGGCTTCTGAGCACCCCAAGAAGGTCTCCTTCTACAAGCAACTCTGTTTGGTGGATGCGGGCATGTGCACGCATGCTCAGTGCACTCTCAAGAGAAGCTGTTTTCATGAAGTGGTGTTTCAAATTGATTGCATGACCTTGACCGACCTGCACTCGCTTTCCCCAATGTCCTCCAGGGACTGTTCCATCATCTTCTGCACCAATTTCCATTCTAAGTAGTGAATCAGATACGGCATCTGCAGAAGGCCGTTGAAGATCGTTGAAGCAGACGTACACAAATTGAAAAGATCGAGTCCCAAAGAGCAACAAACAGAAGGTCTGTTGGATCTCCTTCAATCTTCTCCTCTTGCAACTGACATTGACTGTTTCAACAGTTGGACAATCAACCGTGACAAGACGAAAACTCTGGATGAAATCTCAACTCAATCCGTCCATTAGAACAAAACGCAGACAAGATGACTGGGCAGGATGTATGTGTGTACCGGCCCGATGCAGGACCGGAGAGACTTACCGTGCGTGCAGAGTCGATCGCTGCCTGTTGATGCCTTCCTCTCCCTCTGGAGGTGGCTGGGGTGCCTGCAAGGACGGAATGGCAGAAAAGAAAGTTGCACATGTGTTAATGGCACACCGGTCATTGAAGGCAAAGAGTGCTCATAAACAGCAGACAAAACGGCTAGAAAAAAGAATCAGGAGGTAGTCCGACTGAACCTGTGCGTTTAAAGGGATTTCTCTGCTTTTGATGGGGTAGTGGATGAGAGACAACAATCAAGCCTGTTTCCGATCACGACTCTTCTCTTTGGTGATGGTACACACCCACCGACCTTCAATTAGGCAAACAAGAACGTCCTCCACCCCCCCTGTCAACTCCAACTCACCTCGCTCTCCAGTAAAGCTTCGAAAGTACTCTTGGCCGCAGCAACCAGCGAAAGGTTGAAGCCTCACGACTCTGTGTTGTGTCTCAGACTGAGTAACGAAACCCGCCTCAAGGAACTTGAAGAGACTTCGCTCTAGATTGCACCACACTGCCATATATGTCTTCTGACTGGAACACAATGGAGCATTGTAGAGCTTCCACAAACTTCCCAGACATCGTATATATATATATGGCCGGTCACACTGCAATATAATATACGCTGCAGCTGGTCCGTCACATGTGTCATCGGATATATGATTGCGGATGATTGCGGATATCTTCCATCATATCTTCCATCGATCACCTTCCATGCATGGATCGCGGGCCGTGGCCCGCGGTGCGGGGGCGGGTCCTGCATGGCCATGTTTGACGTCGGTTTCGTTGCAGTTTCAACTGTCTCAATCTGTCAGATGAACGCGTTTCATCGTTTCTTTTCGTTACTTACTTACTTACTTAATTGTGGTTAAGCCTAGGGTCTCCGAGACCAGAGACAAATGGCAACCCATGCATGCAGTTGTAAACAAAAGGAGCAAACCGCCGCAGCTTAGCCTGCTTCCGCATGAATATTAGCACCGGATAATCACAGGAAACATCCGATCAGCAAGCTTACAACACTCTCAGCGTTGCCTCGAAACCTTACTGTGCTTGACACGCGGAAAGCAGGGGGAGTAAAAGAAGGACTCCCAAGCTAGCACGGACCTGTCTGTCTCCTTGATTCTCAGAATTCCGCGATGGGGAAATTCGGTCGCAAGAAGAAGGTCAACCGGTTCAACCCTTATGCGTCCGCAGATGTTGCCATGGGGGAGATGCAGGACACGGGGGAAGATCAGGTAGGGCGTTCATGCGAGCGTTAGTGGTAATCTTTTCTCCTTTTGTGGTGTGTTGCTTGATCTATGTCTTGTGTGTTTTGATGCCTGTACATTCTTCTTTGTTCAGGACCAGTGGGTAGACACTGAGAGAGATGAGAAGGAAGAAGCGGCCGTGATGGAAGAGGCTGCAGAGATGGGGGAGAAAGAAGACGCTGACACGACACGGGTCACGCGGAAGAGCCTGAAAAAGGTCAGTCACTCCGTCGATGCATTCGCACGTCTTTGTGCATAGATGTAACAATTCCTTTTGCGTGAGGCCTTGGCCTGTGCTTGCAAAAGAGCTCACTATCTTCAACAGAAACGAGACCACTGAACGTCTGCCTGGCCTCTGTGTCTGCGTGACGTGTTCTGCTTCCGTGCCCTTTATCATTTGCCCCTGTCAGTACGTCACCCTGTCCGTCTATCTGTCTGTGTG
>JAHBMJ010005824.1:0-32500 GCA_018398765.1 Chromera velia | reverse complement strand
TGCTTTCGCCTTGTGGGTTAAATAAGAGCAGACGTAAGAAACCGAACAGAGAGCCATCAGTTACTGTAAGAGCAGATCGAGGGAAAGCGGAAAAAGAATAGAGACCAGAGGCGGATTTGTTGCAAAAAAGAAACATAAACATGCGATAAGAGGAGGGAAAAGCTTGTTGAAGGGGGGTGAGCTTGGCAAGAGGAGGGAAATGCAAAGAAGCGATAGCCCCCGCCCGCCGTGTGCAGACCTCTTCCGCAACTGCATGTCTAGCTCTACCCTTAAAGAAGAGAGAGCCGGTGCCTTGAACTCTCCGTTGCTACTGCCTGCTAGTGTTAGGGTGTTGCAGCACTAGGTTGTGGCACTCCGACCCCCAACGAATAAACAAAATCCAGACCAGCCTAACGAAGCAGCCGCAAGGAGGCTCTTGAAAACTCTGGACAAGTGTTTCCCTTCCAGGTACGCAGCATTACAGCGGGAACGGTGTGTATGGTTTGCGAGAGCGAGCACCACCAGTCGGCCACTCTAAAGTAAAGCAGGGCTTTTGTAGGAAGCAGGCCGAAAATACACAGGGAGGGCAAACGAAGACTGCGAGCAGACAGACGGCCAGACCAGCGTACAAAATGAAGCTGCAAAGCATCGATTGCAAGAAGATCGGCATTATGAAGAGGGAAGCATTCGAGGCAGTACAGTGCGACAAGGGACCAACACACACTAAAAACAGTCATCTATGCATCTACACTAAAGGGACCTATGCTGGCAATCAGACCAAACACAGCCCCCAGGGCGTGGGAGGCCGAAGCAATACGCGATTCAACTGTCTGACTGAGGCATCCCCCATCAAAGAACAGGCACCCCAGGTACTTGTATTCCGTTGCCCATTCAACCTCTTTCCCTTCATACACCACCAAACCGGAGCTTTCCCCAAATGCAGAAGCAGAGGCTTGTGCCTTCTTAAATGGACTTTTACCCTCAAGTCGGACCTAAAATCTAGACCTGAAATGTTATATCACGTTTTACGCTATATTTATGCTGCATACATCATCCCCTCTCTCCAATTAATCAGCCAAACAAAAAAGAAAAAAATAAAGTACGTGCTCCGGGTTTTATGGATAATATTTTAAATCCAGTTTTTTTTTATTTATGAAGTGTCATTGATAGGTTAATATAACTTAATTAATAATATAGTAATTAAGTTTTTTAAATTTATCATAACCAAACTGTTATGCTACGGCGCAGCTATACATAATTAGCAAACACTTATTTTATGTAACTTTAAGTTTTTTAGGTATCTCTACAATATAACAAACATCTTTTTCAGCTTAGAATGCTTGCTGCTAGCTAGATAAGAGAAGAAACAACATAGATAGCCCATCAGGTTTTTTAGCAGTCTAATAAAGCCTGTAAAGGGAAAACTGCATCCAGCGTCAGACTGGTTGCCTCTCTAACACTTCAGAAGATTGCTCCTTGTGGTAAAGCTAGGGTATTCTCCAGTTTCTAACTCTTCTAGCTGCAGTCATAAATCTGGCCTCCAGACTTAAGGTCCTCAAAGTGAGACCGACCGTCCATATGCCTGCATACATAAGCACTCATAGGCAGATCCGCTAACTTGACACACCCTGAAGCCTTTTGACCATTCAGATCCATCCTGCCCTGCCCGTTTGAGACCAGAAAGCTTAGCTCCAAAAGCTCTTACTGGTTCCGCATCTGTAGCCTGTCAGTGACTTATAAGATCCAATCTGCATCACGCCCCTACTCCTTTTCCAGCAGCCTTCGTGAGGGTCTTGATCAATCCAGCATTCCTGCCACCGACGTTCCGTCAAACAGATACGGACAGGTAGATGATACTCACTTGCACGGACCCGGCTGACCCAAATCTACCCGAATCGATCAGCTGGAAGTCTAGCTTTGCAACCGATAGGAAGGTCCTGACACAGACATTCACCTCCATACAGACCAGACTGAAACCTATTGTGCAACTGACTGTGTTACTCTCCCACAGTTGATTCTGTCATCCAAAGAGCATCGTCATGTCTGGTTTGAAAGGCTTTACACCTGTTAACGTAGAGGGAATTCGGTATGCAGGAGCCTCCATGCAGGAAGTTTGGGGGACAGCATGGGACAGCCAGCTGGGCTACCTCAGGATGGTTCAGTCTGCATAACTGCTGAACAGAAGAACGGGCCCCCCAAATGCAACCAACTGAAAAGATGACACAGATTCAAAGAAGCCAAGAAAAACTCAACTCATGGGCATTCAAACAAGCCTATTTTTGATGTTGGAGGTGGCTTGTATATACGTCAAGAAAAGAGGAAGCAGACTCTTTGGCGGATGCTCCTGACTGTGGTTCAGTGAAAAGCCGATTTTGAGCTCCAAGTAAAGCTAAATAGTTGAGACTGGTCCCGCGGTCCCGCGAGCTGGGCGTACCGTACTTGCTATCCCGGCCCATGTCTACGCGCGTCCCCAACCGGCTCCATTTTTTTTTTTTTTTTTTACATTTTGAATTACATCCATGCTGTACGCAATTTTGTACGCACAAACCTTCTTTCAACCATCTTTCAACCTGCTCTCCATCTGTCTGCCTTCCAGAACGGTCCAACAGCGCATTGCTGGTCCTTTCTCGACTTCACTGTGGTTATCACTCGACTAGTAGTGTTCTCAAAAACCCTTCTCTTACCGCTTGAAGTGTTTCCTTCAGTTTCCGCAGCTGTGTAACGCTGTGCAACTCCATCCCTGGGGTGGGCAGATTATTGCCAGGATTGGTCCGATCTCGGCAATAATCTCGAGGTTTGCGGAAACTGAAGGAACAGCTACAGGGCCTTGCACATGGACTACTGGGGGTGCCAGAAGCTCTTCGTTCGCCGCTGGAAGTGTTTCCTTCAGTTTCCGCAGCTGTGCTACTTCATCCCTGGTGTTGGGAGATTATTGTCAGGATTGGTCCGATCTCGGCAATAATCTTGAGGTTTGCGGAAACTGAAGGAACAGCTGCAGGGCCTTGCACATGGACTACTGGGGGTGCCAGAAGCTCTTCGTTCGCCGCTTGCAGTGTTTCCTTGGGTTTCCGTACTCAAGGGATAATACTTGAGGTCTGTCTGGTCGCTTGACTTATTGTCAGACTTCGTCCGATCTATGACAATAATTTTTGGGGAGGTCCGGCTCCTCTGTGTTTTCGCTGTTCTTCTCTGCTTGTTTAAGTGTTGTGCAGCCAGTTTTCTATGGTGGGGGTAGCGGGTCAACAATGACGTCCTGAATTATTGTTAAAGTTTAGCCGATCTCTGACAATAATTTGGCCACACGAACAGCAAAGGAATATTGTCTAGCACCAGAAGTGTGGCCGCCCTAGCTGGATCATTTCTGACAGGAAACGTCCTCGGCAAGACGTAAAAAGGCCGGGTAAGCCGAGGAGGCAGAAGAAGGACGGACCGGGTGAATTGGTATGTTGGTATGGACTTTTGCCAATCCTGTGTTTATCGTGTACACTGCTTCATTGCCTGCAGGCCGGGAGGGTCTCTGTTTCATCACCCGTGAGCTTGCTGCCGTGTGGCTCCTGGACAGTCTCCTTCGCTTTTCTTCCTTCCTTTCTTCTGCTTTCTTCCTACCTTCCTCCGGACCTTCATCTCTCTCTTCCTTCCACCAGCCTTCCACGCCCTCCAACCCTTCCACCATTTCTGGATCACCCTTCCTCTCTCGTCCCATCCCTCCCTTGCTCCCTCCCTTCCTTCCTCACTCCCTTGCGCTCTTTTCTCCTTCCTTCCTGCCTTAATTCCTTCCTTCCTTCCTTCCCTTCTCCTTTCTTCCTTCCGTCCTTCCTTCCGGTCTTCCTTCTGTCTGCCCTTCCACCCTTTTTCCACCTTCTTCCCTTCCTCCCTGCCACCCTTCCTTCCTTTCTTCTTCTTTCCCTCCTTCGGCTTCTTTTGTTCCTTTTTTTATTCCTTCCTTCCTTGCTAGCCTTCCTTGCTCTCTTGCTCAGTCTTACTGCCTTTCTACCTCCCTCTCTGCCTTACTCCCTGCCTTACTCCCTGCCTGTCTGTCTCCCTAGATCACTCCCTTTTTTACCCTTCCTTCGTATCCTTCTTTTGATCCGACTCTCTACCTTTTTCCTTTCTCTCACTCTCTGATCGTTTCCCTCTTTGCTCTTAAAGAAACTATTTCCCCCTTTTCAGCCATTTCCCTCTTTTCACTCTCCGGCCGTCTCCGTCTTTTTTCTTTCTCTCCTCTGTCTTGTCAGCTTCGTATGCTGAAGGTCCCTGCTTTGCCCCTTTTATCTCTTTTCTGTTTCTATCTTTTTCTGTCTCAGGCTCTTCGTGTATCTCAGAAGGCCCCTCTCTTCTCCTCTTCATCTTGTTAATCTATCTTTCTTTCTTTCCATTCTTTTATTCATCCATCCATCTGTCTCCCCATCCAGTGGAACCCCCCCAACCCTTTCTTTGATTCGCTCCTTTCTTTGCTTGTACCTTGCTCTTTTTCTCTTCGTCATTCTATTTTTTCCCGATTTTTTTCTTTGCTCTGTTTGCCGATTTTTGTTTCTCTCCCGTCACCATGCAACCGTGTTTGATTGCTCTTTTCGTTCTTCCTTAATTTTTTTGCTGTTTATCGGAGGAACAGCCTTAAGTAAGATCGAGATAACAACGGCGCGTAGGAATGCTTTCGATATGCTCACATGTTTAAACAGCACATTAAAGTGATGCAGGAGCAACGTTGTAAGTCAATCTGTTAATTGGGCTTCTCTAATATAAGTCTCTTTGTATGCTTCTAAGTTAAGGTTGTCAAGACACTTAGTGACTTTGTAATCTAGCTTATGATCCTTCATTTTGTTTTTACCGTCGTTTGTATCTACAGATAAGTCTAAATCTAGGTCAACATATTGATTGATATAACCGATTTACTGCATGATTGATGAAACCGTTGCAATATTTTCTTTTGTGGCACTTTAAATTTTACATAATTTTTTATTCATAATTAAATTCATAATTTTTCATCTAGTTTTTCATCTAGCTGTTCGTTGACCCAGACTCGACTGTTTGATCCAGAGTTATAAGCTAGTGCTAAACAGTATCAACAAGTTAACTAGCAAATTAAGTGTATGAGATTATTTTTTTAAAAAATGAATGATTATTCCGATTTTTTAAATACGATTTTTAATAATAAAACATCTATATAATATTATCATTGGGGAAGAAACATTTAAGACCTGGTTATCGTTGGTTCAGAAGTTATAATCAGAAGTTGATTTCAATATATGAATTTACCAGGCATACCAAGCTGTGTTACCTACAACTAGATTAAAATTTACTCCTAAAATGACTTGAATTAAGTGTTTTCCCTTCTATCAAAGAATTGTATCTAGTATCATATATATCAAAGAATTGTATCTAGTATTATATATATCTAGGTACGACTTGAGGGCAAAAGTCCATTTATGAAGGCACAAGCCTGCAGACAGGCGGAGAATCTTTGTCTTTTTCAGATTGACTGTAAGTCTCCATTCTTTGCAATACTTCTCGAGAGCAGAGAATTTCTTTTGAAGGTCTGAGACGGAATAGGCAAGAAAACAGAGATCGTCAGCATAACTCAAACTGTCCAGGACACAATCATCCAGCAAAACTGGCTCTGGCTCGCTCTCTGGCTCCTCTCCACTGCCTACTTCCATTTCTACGTCTGCCTACTCTTGCTCGACTGCCTTGCTGGCATGCCTTGCCTCGCTCTACCTCGCTCTTGCTTGCAGAACACATACGGGGGAGATCATTTATATACAGAAGAAAAAGAATAGGTGAGAGGGCATTCCCTTGCTTCACTCCAGTGCCCTCCCAAAAACATAGAGAGTCCCCGTCAACCTTGCTCCATACCTCTCTCTACATTTCACAGATCATGCAGATGTCTGCCACACTCACGCCCTCATTTCTCAGTTTCTGAATTAACTTTGCTCTCAGCACAGTGCCAAATGCCTTTGAAAAGTCAACAAAACCTGCCAACAGAGCCTTTCTTTTCTTTTTGCATGAAGAGACAACAGAGGGAAGAGCACCAACCACCTCCCTCGTTCCCACCCCTTCACGGAACCCCAGCTGTCTGAAGTTAAGACGGACCTGAGAACATACACAGCAGTCCATCAGGAGGCCGAAAAGTTTTGTAAAAGGGTTCACAATATGGATTGGTCTCCATTCGTTTGGAGAAGGGGAAGCAGGGCCTTTCAAAACTGGGCAAATGCGCAAAACATTCTATAAAGGAGGCCAGCAAGCATGAATATTATGCATCAGGTTAAATAAAACAAAAAATAAAAAGCGCGAGAGGGCAGATTTGGCAAAGCAGAGATCTAGCTGTGCGGGGGGGATGCTTTCAAGGCTGGCAGCTTTCTTCTTGTTCATTTTTTTCAGATGGGAAGAGATCTGGTGAAAAGAAAAGGGCAGAACAGAGGGGTGGAAGGGAGAAGGGGCAAGGGGATGAACCGAAGGGAGAGGCTCCTCGTTTGAATCTTCAAAAACACCCACCCAATTGTTTGAGAATGTGCGGGAGGATGGGCGTGATGCACCACCAGCCGATGAGACGGCTTTTTTCTTCCTTTTCCAAAGAGAGAGAGGATTCTTGAGGAGTTCTTCTTGAACCCTCTGTGCTTCTTTCTTCTTCCAAGCAGCCTGTTTATGTTTAAAGAGACTATGGCGGACCCGGAGTAGTCTCTGAAGGCGATCGAATTCTAACCTTCTCGATCCCACCCACATCTCTCACCAACTTCCAAACGTGGTCCACCTCCTTCACTTCCTTTTGCATGGACTTGCATTCTTCATCAAATCAAGCCTCTTTCGTTCTATGTTTAACCCCCAACCCAAACCCTGCTCCGTCCTTCTTCAGTTTCACAGGCCCAACGAGTAGTCGAGACCACTCCTGGACAAATCTGAGGAGGCAAGCACGACTGTCCTTAGCCCCCCTTTGTGGGGAAAAGAGGGGATCAAGCGAGTCAGAGGGGTCAGAAGAGAAAGGGTGGGGGGATTCGGGAGGGAGAGGAGGGATAGGCGGCTCCACAAAAGGCTTAATCTGGCTGTGATATTCCCATAGACCCGGCCAGCGCTGTTCTGCAAAACTTTTGACTGCAGCTGCCAACGGTGCAAGCTCTTCATCTGATACAGGGATAGATCGGTTGGAAGAGAAGAGCGAAGGGCATTCAGAGAGGTTCTGCTGGGGCGGAAGGGCGTCTTCTTGCTCTGTTTGATTGGAGGGGGGCAGAGGGAAAAAGAGACAGATGCGTGGTCGGGGAAGGCAATGCCATCAAATTCAACCTTCCAATCAGCGATCCTCTCAACAACAGAGGGGGCAGTCAACATATAATCTATAACGGAGGTCACCGTGGGCTTTGACACCCGCGACTGTCTGGAGTAATGCGTGCAGAGACCAGGGAAGTCAAACTCTTTTCCATCCACCTTTTTTTTCAATCTGTTCAAGGGGATAAGGTTCGAGTCGCTGCAGAGCTGAATAAAATTCTTTCCGTAGGGCTTGACTTCTTGTGTGCATTCAGAAGACCATTCGAACAACGGTCTGTCTGCTTTAGTTTCGGGCCCCTCCCCCACAACACCACTATCTCCATTGCCCCCCCCCTCAAAAAGCTCTTCACTGCTACCAGACTCATTTGGGAAGGAGGAGATCTGTATGGGACCAGAGAAGATTTTCAGGTAAAAGGGAGCCTGTATGCGTGTTGCAGTCCCCAACCACAACTCTATCAACATCCAGAGGGACCCTCCCAAAAAAGGTACTCAAATGGTCAGAGACCTAAAAGGCGTCGGCTAAAAAAAAAAAAAAAAAGAAAAAAAAAAGTGATCATACAGAGGAGATCTTTTAAATTTTTTTTTTCTTTCTTTTTCACTTTTAACTTAAGCCTCAACAACACCTTAGAGTTACACCTAACAACAGTTGTGCAACACATGAACAACACCTATGCAACACTTGATTCCCGAGGCCCGCAGTGGTAAACAGTGAAGTTCCAGAGGGGAATTCTCTAGGAAACTTGAATAATTACAAGTTTACAATACTCTGTATAATGCTACCATTAATTTATGTAGACCGACAATATTGCATTAATTCTAAATTAAACTCAAACAATCAAAAAACTGGGCATCGGCTAAAGAAAAAAAAAAAGATCCCCCTAAACCCTTTACTTTTTTTTTCTTTTTTTCTTTTTCAGTCAAATAACTGTTCTTCAAGTGTTGCATAGGTGTTGTTCATGTGTTGCACAACTGTTGTTAGGTGTTGTTGAGGGTAAAAAAGTAAATTAAAAAGAAGAAAAAAAAAAGATCTCCTCTGATCGCTTATTTTTTTTCTTCTTTTTTTTCCCTTTAGCCGACGCCTAGTCAAAAACGGTCTGACCTTTAACTCACCCTTTATTTCGTTATAGTATAAAATCCTGACCTTGATTTAAAACATCATCATCATGGCTTTTTGTCTAATTCTGCCTTCATTACGCAGGCAGTCTTTGTCTTTTCGCCTCTTTGTCTTCAACATTTGACTGACAAGGGGAAGAAAACCAACACATCACTTACAATGCAGAAGCTTAATTAAGAAACCACTCTCATGCACATGCGCATTCGATCCCCGGTCAATTTTCAAACGCTGACATCAGGCATCGCGTGCGTCCATACACTGATCGCTGCTTGAATTTAAATTTTCGTATACCAACGCGCACACGTAGATTATTTTCGCTATGATGCCTAGTTGGCAAAGATTAGTGTCTTAAACTACTCATTGTTTACGCTAGTGACCAAGCAATCATAAACGAAATGTAAACATCACAAGGCATGCACAATTAAATCAGCAGCAAGCAGTGCAACCGACATGTATTGAAACGATCAATTCATACAAATACTAACAACCATAAATCAAGTCCAACGCAATCAGAAATGAAAAGAAACAAAAGAGTGACGCTAACAGCTTTCTTTGACGTAGTGTGGGGCAACATGTATGAAGAACAGAGTTTTGAAAAACCACTTCACACTGGGGCATTGACTTAAAGTTTGTTCCTAGCATCTGGCCTATGCGTCTTTCGTCTCTTCCTTCTGTCCTGGTTACTGCTCTCGCTGCTAGCTCTCTCTCTCATGCGACTTCATACTTGACGCTCCTCCGTCCGAACCTTCATACTATTTAAATAATATCTTAAGCGTTGTACATGCAACCGTAATGTCACCATGTAATGAAGTTTCATTTAGAGTTCGATAATAAATATGACTATCATATTTATAGAGCCAATATAGAAAAAAAGACCACGTTTGATGAATCAAGGCCTTGCAGGCCCATTACTAGTAGGGCCATTTCCAGAGAGTCTATATAAAGAGCAGTCGATGTAAAGGAAGAACCGAAACAAGCATGACAGAGAAAGTTCCTGTAAGAGCCAAAGCCAGCGCAGAGAAAGCAAAAGCTTCCTTCTTCTCGATCATTGCTGCAGTGTTGAGACGGTCGAGACCGTGAGAGGCTACGCTAATCGCAACGCCACGTATGTACGGATCTGAAACTCTGATCCCGTCAGAACCCGTCTAACATTCTGCATGAATACAGTCACGTGCAAGAATTGTCTTTCCACAGTTCACGCATCCACAAACCTCTTGTCTATCTCTCTAAGCTTCAGGAGACCACACAAAAAATCTCTCTTTTCCCTATGTATCCCTTCCTGTTCCTACATAGAAAACGGTCTGGAAGAGATTCCAGGCGGGCCACAGGGTGTGGTCGGAGGCTCAGCGATGGGGCACACCCTATAGCACACCGCCCTGCCGTTTGTGCCACTTTGTGGGGGCGACCTCTACAAGATAAAACAGCGATAGTGCTCAACAGCACTACTAAATCACTTATCACTTATCGATATGGTGATAGCTATCCCTACACTTGAACAACAGTTGTTTAACTAAAAAAGAAAAAAGAAAAAAAAAAGTAAAGGGTTTGGGGGGATCTTTTTTTTTTTTTTTTCTTTAGCCGACGCCTAGTATACATTTATGTAAGATTGGATGATTATATTGCCTATAGGTTAAAGTCTGGGTTAAATAAGGCTATACGTCAAACACATTGAACGTAGCATTGAACCGCAACAACACTCCTACGCTAGCTCCTATGCTTACCTACACTAGCTCCTAGACTAGCTCCTACGCACGCTAGCCGCACTCTACGCTGTAGCACGCCCTACAAAGTTCAAGATCGCTGAGTCATTGCCACTCGTTGGGACTCAAATTAAAGACAGCGAGTGAGTCACCTGCCATTCATCAGCGGCTCATCGCTTCCTGGTGTCGTCTTTTAAACATCCCAGTAAAAACCTGAGTTACAACCCTCGAAATCCTCAGAAACAGCTTGCCAACATCAGGTTTCTTTTTCCTTCTTTCTGATACCGCCACCTATCTGGACACACACACAGGAGCGACAGCTCTGTGAGTGTGCCTGTACGAAAGCCATTCATCCATCCCATGCGTCCATTCCAACTTATCAATTCACCTCGACACCCACCAAAAGGTAGGCGGTGCAGTTCTCCCCCCATTCCCCCACCCTCTTTTCATTCACCGGTTCCTCCCAGACGGAGCAAACCGGTTGATAAGCATGAGAAAGCCCGTGATGAGAAGAAGGGACACCATCAAAATGCACAAGACACGGGCCTTCCTCCGTCTCCGCGTCTCAGCAGCCGCTCGTCCAATCTCCAACTGAACGACAGTCTCCTGCATCTTCTGCTGTGCCACGATCATTTGTGACTCTATCGTGTCGATGTCCTGACCCTGCTCAGCAACTCGGGAGGCCACCTCTCTCTGCAGCCTGTTCAGACTCTCCGCGTCTGACTGAATCTGCCTCACTGCATCCACCTGATCCCTCCGCAGTGCCGTCTCCCCATCTTCCAGAGACTCAGCCCGCTGTACCTGGATTTGCACGGGCTTTGTGAAGTCATCTGGACGCAACAGGGGCTCCTTCGCAGAAGCCTTCCAACTCTCTCTGTCTCTCTCTCTCCCCCTCTCACTTCCTCCAAAGCGTCTCTCTGACATGATGTCAGAGGCAGTAGACGCACTGGAGGAATGTGTCCTGACGAGCCCTCTTCTGATCCCCAGGCGCTCCTTCTCCTTCTCTGACTGCTGCTGTGGGTAAAACGAGAACACGCCGGCCTGTGCTTTTGCGTGTGCCTGGAGAGACGACGGGATGGACTCCATCGCTCGCAATGAAAGAACAGCCTCGTCTAGCTTCCTTTCCCAACGAAAGCTGAAACAAAAAGTCACGGAGTCTACAGACGTGCCCAGCTCAACCGTCCCTGCCTTCGTGCTTTCTGGCAAGCGCTCTTTACAAAACCCAAAGCAAGAGAAAAAAAGCGAGCTCAGACGTGTTACGCTAAGTCACGTGCGCTGACTGGGAAGTCCGAAAATTGAACCAAGAAGCTCCGGGCCTCGAACCTCTTTTGTTCAAACACAATCAAACAATCGCTGTGCCTCTTCAGAGCAATTGACGTTCATGAAGGCTTTGGTCACGTGAAGTTGAAACTGGAGCGCAGGCCAGCGGATCGCGGCCGGGGCTGTTGTATTATGAGCTGCTCGAAATGGATGCTCCCAAATCGACACTCAGCTGGATCACATTCACGACATACATACGGGAAGTCAAATTGATATGCACTACCACGGTTGTCCTTGTGTCAACTTATATGGGTACTTTTCAATTGATGACCTTCCTTTTCTCTGACACTGAGCAGCACATCGACGCGTGAAATGACTTCAAAGTTGAAAGCATGCAATTAAGCGGAGACGCCAAATTTTGCAGCGCGGCCCCGGGACCGGCCAGTCGTCACTGCATGTATGAGTCGCGCGGACTCGCGGCGCGTCACAAAATGGCCGGGGCCGCCCTCGCATGCATCAGTCTGAGTCATGCAGAAGGCTCGAGCAGAGGGCCAAGCACGTGCACTCATCGCGTGCACTCTGTCAGATCGAGGCTTCACATGCAGCCGGTCTAGCCCAAGCAAAGCGAAGTGAAGGCGAGAGAAGGTATGCCGAACAAGCATTCAATGGGAATGGCACAGTTTGAACGAAACCGAAGCACGAGGGAGCGGAGCATGGTCGGGACTCTCGCGGCGTCTCTTCCTTTCCTGTTTCTCTGCCGTCTCCGGCAGACGACAGCCCGCATCCCAGACACGGCTGCTGCAGCCCCCCACAACCGTCTGCAACGCAAAACCACACTGCGACCCGCTTTTTTAGCCTCTTCAAGGCTAACGGGACGTCCTGTGCGTGCGTCACGGCGCTCCTCCTGCACAGCGACTGCGGAGGAACAAAAGGAGACGGCGACATTGAACGAGCCTTCGAGTGTCCCCGTAAAGTCCCTGGATGAGTTCTACGAACGGCTTGAAGCAGGCGAACCATTAGCGTCAGTCCAAAACGAAGCAGAATCATAGGGTCGATTTCCTCGCCGCTTTGTGTCATATTTTCATTTCCTTCCTTGAATGGTGACGTGTGATTCTCTCATCTCAGGGCCTGGTCAATTGATCGTCCCACAGTCTCTCTCTGTTCGTCTGCAATGGTTTGGACAGCATTGGTGACTCGCACTCCTACATTAAACTTTGCTTACCTACATGCTTATGTGTGCTGCCAAGAATGACTGCAGGTACTCTGAATTTGTATCTTTGAATGCATACACATACGGCTGCAGTGATGTGGACGTCCGGGGCGATGTCTCTCGTCTCTCCCCCGCCCTGACAGCTCGACATCCCGTCCTCTCTACGCTGAGGTCCCGATTCTTCAACTCGTCTCTCAGGACCAGAGACGGAGAGCATGTCGCCCTGTGCATTGAGGGGGGGGGCATGAGAGGCTGTGTGTCGGCAGGGATGGCAACCGCCATACACTGCCTGGGCATGACGCGGTGCTTCGACTCGGTGTACGGCAGCTCCGCAGGGTCCCTGGTGGGGGCCTACCTAATTGCAGGCCAGGTCTGCTCAGACAGTTCGTTCACTTCGCTGCTCCCTTCGCCCCCTCCCTTGGGTCTCTTTCTAGACGACACCAATCCGACTCATTCATCTCTCTTTAGAGCTCCTTTTCTCTCTTTGCTTGCAATCAGTTCCCCGGTCTGTGCTTGATCGTCTTTGCATCTTCTGTCCCCAATGCTCTCTCTTTCCTCTTTTGTGCCTGCAGGTGCCTGAAGTCGGCACGCGCGTCTACTTCGACATCCTTCCTGAAGCAAAAGAGTTAGTGGACCATCCTGTGTGTGGACTGAGATTTGCCTGGCAGGTTGAATGAGAATCTATAAAAAGCAAGTGTCTTGCTTGAAAATAAAGATGATCACGGAGCAAGGAGCAGACATTGAGATGGAAAAAAGTGCTGCACGTTTGCTTCTCGTTGGACTTGATCTTTTTTCTGTTTGACTCCTTATGTTTGGTCGTCTCTCTCTCTCTCTCTCCCTCGGTGTGTGTGTATGTGTGTGTGTGTGTGTGTGTGTGTGTTTGCATGTATGTGTCCGTGTGTCTGTGCGTAAGTAAGTGGACGATCGTATGATCTCTCTGCGTGTGTGCAGAGAATTCATTTCGAAAAGGCGAATCCTTCGGTCTGTTGGTCTGGGACCTCTGGGGGGAGACTTGAGGGCGTTTGTGGTGGATCGCCTCGGTTCGTTTGTTGGTTTGTCTCTTTATTTCTGTCTGCGTGTCTCTGGTTTTTCATTCTTCACGCGTTTTGCTTTCTTGTTAGCTCTTCGGGTCAATTGAGGAATTAAATGTTTGCATTTCCTGACTGAAGTGACAAGTTGCAATCAGTGAAGCCTCCCTGGTGGGTGGATTGACTTTCTTCGTGAGTTTTTGTTCTCTCGTCTCTTCATTTTTTCCCGATTTGGGTTATCACAGAAGCAGGCCGTGCATTTGGGTACTTTTTCTTTCAGGTGTTTGTATCAGATTAAGACCGGAGTTTTTTCTTCTCGAGATCTCCCGAGTACCTCTATGTTTTTTGCAAGAGGTTCCCAAATGCATGGCTATCCGTTTCTTCCTTTGCAGGTCCCCCTGTATTGTCTTTGGACTTTCTGCTGAAGAAAGTCGTGCAGGAGGTGCTTCCTTTGGACTGGGAATCGTTTTGGAAGGGAGACAAGACGATTCCTCTCCATGTGGTTACATCGGGTCTCTGCAGTGAGAGTGCCGTCAGCTTGACGAGCAGAGACGGAAATTTTAAGGACATCCACACACTGGGGGAGTGCATGAGAGCCTCCATGCTGCTTCCTGGTTGGTTGGTTCTCTGGCCCTCTCTCCTCTTTCTTCTGCAATCGCATGACGGTATGGAATGATGACGGCGCTTTCTTCTCTTCCCTTGCTTGTATGGGTGGCGCCTCTCTCTCGGCCGTCCCCCTGCCTCTCCTTTTCCTGCGTTCCCGTGTCGCGGCTTGCGACTGCATCGCGTGCTCTTCAGTCAAATGAACAAACCGGATGAGCGGAAAAGCAAAGGAGTCGACCTCAAATTCCAAAAGAAGAGAAAAGAATAAATTGGAGGAGAATCGAAAATAACAAAATAACAGCTGCAGAAGTTCTGAGACAGAAAGAAAGAGCGGGGATCTTCTATTCTTCAGTCCACCTGTTCCCTCTCTTTTCTTCGTCTTTTCCTGTATCGTGTGTCAGTAATTTTCATGTTCGGATCCTCTCCTTCTCCTTGCTCTTTCTCTTCTTGCTTCTCTTTTGTCCGCACGAAGACCACAGGTCCCCCCCCGACCAGAAAGAAATGAGTGGCTGGTGCTGGCTCTGATTTTCATTCCTTCATCTAGCCTTGATTGACCGATGGCCTGCCTCGGTCGGGCGGCCTGTCTGCAGGCGTTGCGGGACCCCTCGTGCGGCTCCCTCTGGAGTGCTCGGGTCGGAACGTTGTGGTCTCCGCGGGAGTTGCGGCGACAGAAGACCATCGGTAGGGTTCATGTGGAGGGAGGGAGTTGTGCTGACTGATGCTGGGTGCGCCGGCGTGCGGCTCTTCGCGTATGCCCCCGGCCTTTTTCTGGCATCCATTCTCATGATGAAGTGTGTGTTAATTCATGCGAAGGTGTGTATATGTATGTGCATGCATGTTTGCATGGACGTACGTTCGTGCGGGTTGCTTTCTTTGTGTCTTGTGCGCGTGTACGTACATGCGTGGGCGTGTAGGGTCTATTGTTGTATCAGTGTGGTACGTGTTGGTGGGGTCAAGGCGTTGGGGTGAATTCGCCTGGCGGAAGGGAAGGCGGCAGACTGTGTGGGATAAACACAAACAGAGATCTGTAAAGTGTCCTTGTCGGGTCTGGCCCCCGTTTTTCTTTTTTTCTTTCATCCGTTTCCCTTCTGTGCTTCTTCCACAGGCTACCAAGATGGTCTGTCGACTCGAATAATTCAAACGGGAGAGAAATCAGAGGGGAACCGATGGCGGACGCTCTTCTGTTTGAACCCATTCCTTATAGGTGCGTGCGTCAAGAGAATTCATGACAGACAGCATCTATCCATCCAGCTATCGCTGTTTGTTTCGTCCAAGGGACCCGCATTGAATGAACTCAAATCAAATCAATCTCTCTCGACTGTTGCTGGACGGATGAATTCTCCTGTTGCGATTCCGATGAGTTTCTATTTTCTTTAACAGACTCATGTGCGATTGTGCAATCCGAGAATTCAGTTTCCCACAAAGGCTTTTTGTCTTAAAGAGTACTGAAATTGGGTTCGGCACAAAGCGGAGAGAGATCCGTCAGAGGTCTGCGCCTGCCTCTCGATTTTTTTTCTTTCCCTCGAAGACGCATGTTCCTTCCTTTCGAAAGGCAAAGAAAGTCTCAACACATTCGTCTAGTCTGACTTGATTGAATGTACGGTCTTTCGATTCCTCTTCTGTTCTGTGTACTCTCTTGACTTTGCTTTTTTTTAGGTCTGCTCTGAAGAACGGCGCCTCGAAGTGTCTGGTCCTCAGGACAAGGCCAGACGGGCTGAAGGTGACGGGGAAGATGAAACTGATGGAGCGACTGATTATGAGAAGGTAGGTCTGTGTAGTTCTAGAGAGCGGGCAGTCAGGCGAGTGAGATGCACTGGTCGGTCTGAGCAGATCTAAAAAGAGTGTCTGCCACTTCTGCTCTCTTCTCGAGGTTCCACTTCCGGTGATTTGTGTGTATACTGAAAAGAACATCAGCAGAAAGGGGCATAAGATGAGTCAATCGGGCGCAGAGTACTTCACGAGAGCACGTCATGTTTATTTTAATCCCGAACAACTGACCCATATCCATCCTTCTCTACGCCTGGCTAAGTGTTCATTTCCCCTCCCCTGTTTTCCAACTTTCTGGAACCTCTTCTTTCTTTCTTCTGTCCGCCCTTCCCTCCTTCCTTGTTTGTTGTCTTCCTTTCTAGTTGTTTGATTACTGGCCCACTTTTTTTTTTCTGTCTGGTCTTATCGCCCGAGGCAGACGTGAAGCGTCGCTAGAAGTGGGCTGCACACCGTCGGATTGCAGCATTTCGAATGGGCTTTCAGTCACGCGACTGTTTGTTTTTCTCATTTGTGCAGGTTTTGGAAGCAGAAAAACTCGATGGAGCGCATGTACGAGTATATGAAGGCAGGAGGACACAAGAAAATATATGCGGAGGATGTGCTGCGGTCAGGCATCGTCACTCTGGTCTCATTGTCACATATGAGCATTAGTAATTCACGTGGATACGTGTTAGTACAGCATTGTAACGCGAAAGCATGATCATGCCGAGAAGACTTGCTGAGTTCCGAAAAGTTAATTTGAAACGGATTGGATCGCTTGCAGTTCCAATCGATTCAGGACATGAGAAAACAGAGAATAAGACGGAAAGTTGAAAAAGAAGAAAAAGCAAGAGCTGACTGAGTGGCCGCGACTTCATGCAGGGGTTGAAGGCCTGATGCGCTCGTTCGTCTTCCTTTCGTGGCCTCGATTGTCGGCCTCTTTCAGATGGTCCTTTCTTTCTTTCTTTCTTTCTTTCTTTCTTTCTTTCTCTCCTTCCTCCCTGGTTGCACTTTCGCCTTCTGACCTAATATCACTTTTGCCTTTTCTCGCTTTTCCCCTTTGTCCTGTTCATGTCCGCTTTGGTGCTCTGGTCTGAGTTTTCTTGCAGTGTCTCTCCTTCTCTCCCGCACACATGTTCTATTCTGTTCTTTTTGGCTGCAGTCGTATTGAAATTGTCGGGCTTTACACACATGCGTGCAGGCTCAATGAGGCCAGCGGCAACCCTGAAGCGTGGGCGGAGCGGGTGAGGAGGGACTTGGTGGAAGGAGAGAAAGCCGAACTCGGAGGGAAGAAGGAAGGGGACGACAAGGGAGAGAATTCTTCAGGAGAAGAAGATGAAGATCTGGAGAAGCAAGGGGATCAGGGCCTCTTTGCGATTGCACTGGATGACACACACGACGAAATTACGCGGTGAGCTGATTGCTGGGTCCGTCAATCCGTAGATTGGCCGGTTCTTTTGATGAAATCCACCCCCTGTCTCTTTTTCCTGGAAAAATGTTGCTTCATGTGTTGTGTTCCTTCTCGCTCTCGCGCTCTGTCCCTCCCCCCTCTCCCCTCCCCCCTCTCCCCTCCCCCCTCTGTGTGTGTGTATCTATATCTGTACGATCGGTCCCTTTGTGTGCATGTGTGTGTCGTTTATTCCGAGGTTTCAACGTTCGTTGGTTTTGTTGTTCGGTACGTTCTTCACGTAAACGGACTGATCGCAGCAAAATGAAGGAGAGAGGAGGAGACGCGGTGGTATCGGACCGGGGACTCAACTTCCTTCGTTGTTTTTTTCTCTTTCTGGCCGTCTTCTGCAAATAGTAGAAATATTTTTATTGCCTTCTGGGTTAGACAGTCGACAATCAAACACTGACAGAAGTCGAATGAAAGGATTTGGGTCGTTTGAGCAAAATGCAGACGAAATTCTGCCCCCCGTCTGTGCGTCAGGTCGCGCACTCAAATTTGAAATGCAAAAATGTGTTCAGATACCTCCATCTACTTCCCGTGTCCGTTCTTCAGATACGAAATGCGGAAGGAGCGAATCTTTGAGGGCGTCCGCGAAGGCTTCGAGAGGGCGTGGGACGTCCTGGCTCCCCTTCTCCTTCTTCGGGAGTCTCCTTTTGAGGGAGAGGGGGAGGTTGGATCTCTGTCTGAGAAGGATCGCGAGGTCCTGAAACTTGTGGAGAAGTTTCGGACTGGAAAGGAGGCGGCGGAAGAGGTAAGTCTCTTTGGAGGTTCTTTCGTTTCTTTGTGGGCGCCCGAGACAGGAGGGCAAAAAGCGGCCGACCGTTGATCAGACAGTCAGTACCTCAGTCAGTCAGTCAGTCAGTCAATCAGAGAGTCGCTCTAATGGGGATGAACAGAGAACGAAGGGACTCCCACCGCATTGTCTTTCTCTCTCTGTCTCGCTGAGCTGCATAGATCAAAAGGACAGCGTGAGACCACAGCGCACGCCGACCTTACATTGCTGCAATTCACGATTTGGTTCTTCATTTTCTATTCATAGAAGCTCGAGGAGATTTCATATTCCAACCATTTTCGGCTGTGTGAGGGTTGAAAGCACAGAGATTGGGGTTTCAAAAAGAGGAGCCACGTGGATTTTATAACCCAAATGGACCTAGTATGAGCGTCATTCAGTGACTTGCAACCCATTTTGTACTTCATCGCACGAGGGATGGGGGGGGAGTGATTGAGTGAGGAAGGGAGGGAGGGAGTGTATTTGTTTGTGTACAGAAAGACCTGCGCGTCCGCATGTGCTCCTGTCTGCAGTTCATCCCCGAGATTTGGTTGACAACCAAGTACGAGGGTGCTGCGGCGGCTGCCGAAAGTGTCCGAGGTTTGATCGATACAATCCCGAAAAATCCAGTCGTCCGGTAATAAAGATCATGATATGTTGATTTAAGAAGCTTGAGTTGAGTTGACAGTGGCACAATCTCCTTTCTACTAGCTCTAATGAAAAGCACATGATCTACAATTTTTATTGTATGCTGAATTAAAGCGCTATAGTCAAAGCGGTACTTAATTCAGAGCTGACATCTGAGCTGTTTATTGCTGTGTCATAAATTATGAATTTTTAATGAATCATTTATTTGGCAGCAGACAAACTTCTTAATACCGTAGGAGTATACTAGGAGTCAGTATTACTAGCTTCTTCTTCATTATTTCCCTCAATATGAATCGAATCGGAGGTAGGAGATATTAATTGTTTTTTTATCAGCTTGTCGCCTTTCCGGGGAGACGGGGTTATGAGGAATTTCACGGGGAACCGCGCATATGCACGTTTATTGCTGGTGTGAATCGGTTTAGTATATTAAAGTTGTTATTTAGTATAGAAATGTCAGAGCAAGCTCCATCAGACTTACAGATTTGATTTGAGGTCAAGTCTAACCTCAAATCAAATCAAACTTGGTCACTAGGCTTATACCTTAATTCCCACTATACCCATTTGTTGCAACTTACCAGAGTTACTAGCAGAGTTACTATTGTGTTTATATTGCTTATAGTATTATCATATTGAATGTATCAGAAGTTGCAGAATTGTTGGGTATCGCCGGCCCTAGACTTAGGCAATACAGAGTTTCAGAAAGGGTAATACCAGGTAATAGTCAATAAGCGTATTAGATTTGAGTAGATTAGATTGGATTGACTTAATATAAAAATTGATTTGCTGTTGCCAAGGCTGTAAAATACTGTAAAATTTAAGAGAACTGCCTTACAGTATCTTTATTGTAGCTACCTCCAGCGTACATTACAACTAAAGTTACGAAACGTTATACTACAGATCCTAGTACACATCATGTAGACATGGTATATAAATCAGTCTGACCTTTCATTGTTTGCCTTCCGCGTACTTCTGCAAGCTACCAGGAGGGTCCATCTAGTTTGCGAGTATGATTGCTCTGTATCAACTAACCAACCTTCCGCGAACCTTGATTCCGCCGCAATTTCTCCGGCCACGCGCTCGCGGCCACTTTTGTTGATCGAGGCCTCACTTTCGCAGAAAATCGCGAACAAATTAAAAATGCGCGCATTGCCCCGCGGCGATGCGCACGATGTCTGTGATATTGCAATTATTGTACGCGTGCATGCATGCATGTAAATATACCGCATCAAATGTAATTTTTCGTTTTTGACCCCGGCGTACAAATTAATTACAAATACAAATTATGCATTTTTAAACGCTATTTTTTTGGGCCCAAATTGTTCAATACAGACCAAAAACGGCATGCCGGGGCCCAACTTCGCGCGGGATGCGCGCGCGCACCGCGGATTACAAATCTGAGTGCTCGATTACAAAAGTTGGTCCGTGAGTGCACTTCGGTTCATCCTTGAGTTGTGTTGTTTTGAAGTTTATGGGCAGTTCTGCTGCACAGACAAGCTTCATGATTACGGGCATAGGAACATTTTCCGTGTACGCACTGACTCTTTGGGTGATCCTTATTTTCTTTCGGGCCCGTCTCCTCAACTTGTCTCTTCAGTCTGTCTCTTCAGGTGATCCTTCTCGTTTCTTCTCTCAGTATCGATCATTCTGCACTGTCTTTTTTTGGATAGGAGTCACGATAACTGTGAGGTCTGTTCTGTTCTGGGCGTTCCTGCTCGTTTTGGTGCTCCGGCTTGAGCAATTTGGTGTGGAGGCGGGCATTCATTCTTCGAATGAGATCCGCCGTCTCGCCGTTGCAAAGTGAATTGAGTGATCTAAGATGATCCAAGATGATCCAAGATGTCAGATCGAAACACAAGATGATCCAAGATGGAAAAAAATTCAGATGAAACAGAAGGCGTCACTGTGAGTCAGGAGACTTCAGCTTTCAGGAGACTTCTGGGATCCACATGCATTAATTGTCAACATTTGTAATCCAGCATACAAATTGTGGTCGGACACAAAAGTTGGGCCCCGGCATGTCATTTTTGGTCTGTACGCCTCATTTGGGCAAAAAAAAAAAAAATTCAAAATGCAAAAAATGTATTTGTAATTTGTATCTGACGAAAAATTCGATTTGATGCGGTATAAATGATGATCGATTGATATGATTGCATATGTTGCATTTAAAACCTGTGAGCCACCACTTTGGGTACGTCAATATATACGTGATGCTGAAAGCACACGATCGCCGTGAAGACTCGCTTTGAAACAAACCGCCTGCTGCAGGAGGCGGAGACTGCCTCTATATATTACACACCGAGACTCACTCTTCGTTGAGTCTATGCATGCATGCGGACCGAAGAGATCGAGTACACTGCACAGGTACATACTGCACTCAGGTGTATCGACCGAGCGACGGCAAGCGTGCTCGTCATCAGTTTCGATTTGTTCCTGCGCAAAGCAAGCTCGATTCATAATGCGCTGGCGTGGTGGCTGGTGGCTGACATTGTGTCTCTATTTTCTCTTGCTCGTCAAACCGCGGGCAGTCACCCGGAGAAGACGGTTCCTGAAGAAGAAAGAGCTCGACTCCGACTCGAGGAAGGGATTGTCCATTCCGTTTTGCGAGATCAATCTCTACAAGCTCCTGACTGAACCGACGAAAGTCGTGAAATTTACAGACAAAGTCGCGTTTGGAGCTTACGCAAACGAGAATACCAAGGCCGTTGCTGAGCAAGACTTTTCGAACGGTTTGGGCGCCTCGGCGGAAGTTCGGGCTGGTTCCTTGGGGGACAGTGGTGCTTCTGTGGACTTTTCCAAAGATGGTGTCAAAGCTCAGATGGACGGCAAAGTCCTCAAGTCCGAGGTGCAGACAGCTGTAAAGGCCGGTTCGAAAGGTGTTGAGACAAAGTTTGTGTCGAAGAACTTTCCACTGGTAGACGACACGAAGGTGGAAGGTGCCCTGGGAAGTGACCGCGTCGCCTTGAAGGCTGAGGCCGCAGTCACTCAAACCTTCGATGCGACTTGCCGGAAGGGGGAAGGGCTGGTGACGCTGCTCGAGAATTTCCAGCCTGTTCGCCGCACGGTCGATTCAAAGTTTCTAAGCGCTTTTGAAAAATTTTGGTACTAGTTTTGGTATCGATTCATCAACAAGTCCTGTGAACTAACCAAAGAAGCGATTGCCCTTGTAAAATACATCCAAGCCGACGACGCAGTTGGTCTTGATCTCCTGAACTCCCCTGTAGACCTCAAAGCCAACCTGACATTGAAAGTCAGTGCGGGCGTAGGGGGGGACATGAAGATTGGGTACACAAACGAAGACCACTTTGTCACGTACGGTGTTGGAGGTTCTGCCGCTGCTCTGCTGGAGATGGGTGCCTCGGCTTTCTATGGGTACAGATTGCAAGACCACAGCACGAAAGTGACTTTGGGGTTCCCAAATGTGGAACTCGTCATTGTTGCAAAGTGCTTCGTCCCCCCAAAAATCAAAAACTCGTGGATATGCAAAGTCCTTGGGGTCTGTTAAAAATCATAGAATACAACTGAATTCAAGTTCATATATGTGCCAGGACTGTTGTATACTATTCACTGCTAGATTCACTGATATGTAACTTGTACGTCTACAGAATAGACTGTCAATACTTTAGTTAATACTAGGTAGTATAGGGTACCATAGTATATACATTATTGTAAATTGCGTCTCCGAAAATGGAAACATAGTACTAGCCTGCTAGGGTGCCGTGTAAGAAAATTTTTGGCAAAGTACCGGCAAAGGCTGGGCTGATGCTATGGAGTGGCATGGCATGCATGGCTAGTGCCATTAGGTGGCATAGTTAGCAGACTACCTCCTATGAGGCAGCGTTAGTCATTCAAAACTTGGGAATCAAAAGTTCACTACGCATTGCAACCTCACTTAAATTCAACTTAATTTAAATTATTACTATTAAGTTTATCACTTTAATGCAAATGTGTTGTATTATACTAGTGTATTACATCAACTTAACTTTGCATGTAGATTTAATAAAGATTACAGTTGGTGGCATGCATAATTACATGTATAGTACAAGCATGTATCTCTAAAAGTACCTGTGCTTTATCTGAATCATCTGTAGACTCCGTATAGATGAAAGCTTGCAAGTCATTTCTTTTAATATCTTTTTTGTCAATGTTTTGGGGGGTCAGAGGTTTTTTCTTCAGCAAAGCGAATTGAGACCCGCTTCCCTTGCAACCGTTCCTTCTCTCTTTCTGTGTTTTCTTTATCCTCCTGTGCATTCAAGAAGGCGAAGCTTGGGAACACACCCCGAGGCCCCTTAGTCTGCCCGGCAGCCCCTTTTGACTCTCGATAGAGAGTGTCCAGACTCTCCCTTTCGGACACAGCCCCTCCCGTCTGTGCCATTGACTCTGTAGAGGTCAAATTGGCAACTGAGGAAACCCTCCTTGCGCTGCTAGCTCGGCAGCTGGCCTCTATCCGCACAGCGACTTTGTCTTCAGCAGCAGCCTTTCTTCATTTCCTCTGCAGATTCGCCTTTGCGATCATTTCCTTCTGTGCGTCGGGGGAGCTCGAGTCAAATCCGAAAAAGATTGCCACTGCTGCGAAGAGAAGCAGGTGCTCGAAAAATACAAACGAGTCTTCCGGACGCCAGGTGACCACCTTCGTGTGTCCGGCCCCCAGTGTGAGCATTTGCTGAAGCCACTTCGCGAGGGTCCGACTGACAGTCTCCGCTTGCTTAGAAGCGACCGTCGCACACCTGCGTGCAGAAATCACCACCCGTAGTTCGTCGCATCAAGAGAGATCAACGGACGATGAAACAGGAAGAAGCAAATGTAGACGAGGGGTGGATGGATTCTTCTACAGGGCAACGGACTAACGGAAGCACACCTGAAGAAAGAGAAAGTGCGTGTGAGAAAAAAAGAAAGACAGGAACAACGAATGGAAGAAATAGGAGAAGGGCGAGTGAATGAATGAATGAATGAATGGATGAATGAATGCATGAATGGACGGGTGAATGCGTGGAACAAAATAGGTAAGTGAGTAAGCAAGCCAAAGGCAGGGGAAGAGCTGAAAATGGTAGCAAACGGTGCGCGCGCACACACACACACACACACAGAGAGAGAGAGAGAGAGAGAGAGAGGAGACGGACCATGCATTTGTGATCACACTGGCTCCAATCATAAAGCACTGCACGGACCGCCACCGTCTGAGTGTCTGGTCTTGCAGCCCGACTCGGAGGGGCCTCGGTCTTCTGTACGCGTGTCTGAGTTTGAAGAAGTCCGAGTACGTCTCCATGCAGTTCGACAGAAGAGCAAGCAGCCCCGCCAGAGGAAAGGCGCAGGCAAACAGAGTGATGTACCCGATCTGGATCGTCAGCTCCCTGCATGCATGAAAGAATGAGGGGACCATTTTTCCTTTCATACAAGTATTCTTCTGTATGAAAGTAAATGCATGGATTGTCAATTCCTTGCATGCATGCAACAATGTGGGGACCATTTCGGCAGTGGAAACGTATCAACATGCAGAGTGCATTGTACTTCGGCTCCTGCTTCGACTGCGTGCATCCCTCGCATCCTCTTAGCACTTCGATAGGGCCGATCGTGACTTTCCTCTCAAGATGCAACACTCAGGCCGGATGGGCCGTGGGCTTCAAGGAAGAGTGTGCAACACACAGAGGATACCGATACCATACAGACAAGGGGGGAAGGCAAGGCGGTGCAAGAGCCGTAGGAGGGTCGAAGGAGGTCCCACGCATAATTCGGCAATTGAAAGAATGTTCAAGAAACGTGAATTCCGAAAGGGAGTTAGAAAGCCGGTGAGTGAACCCAGTGGGCAAGAGAGAGAGACGACATCCCCCCAGGGACTTTCTAAATCCCTTATTTCCTCTCACATGCATTTTCTTCCTGCATGGCTCCTTCACATGCTCCTCACTCACTCGATCCCTCAGCATGCACTTACCCACGCACTCGACTCACATGTAGTCGTCGAAGAATCCCTCCAGCTCCGCCTTCCGCCAGTCTCTCATCACCTCCTCCTCCAGAGTCAGGTTCAAGTCCAGGCTCTCCCCTGCAGCCCCAGACAGAGCAGCAGCAGAACTGCTCCCCAGAGGCATCCGGAGAGCTTTGCGTGTCAGTTTCCGTCGCTGCACCCATCCAAGCATAGAGGCATGAAAACGGCTGGCTATTCACCGTGAATCTCTGTGAGTGGGCTTTTCTCGTTGGATCAAGCGTGCGCCAATCAAATACTTTTACTGCAGAATGACTTCGTTTCGGTACCTTGAATTGAATTGAATGTACCTGAACAGAGATTTCAATTGTGCGTACATGAGAGCACAAAAGAATGTTGCATCTGAGATGTTTGGCTTCCTGATGCACACGAAGCTAGAGTACGGACAAATATCCAAAATGGACTGGCTTAATACATTGAATTGTCCTCGCAAAACAATGGCGCCCCTCTCCTTCTTCTTTTTTGAGATCTCCTAGATCCATGCGCGCAGTCTCCTATATCACACAATTAAGCACTGACTGACTGACTGACTGACTCTTTTCTTCCTTTTTCTGCTTTCACTTCCAGCCACGCTCACACTGGCCCTGCTGCTAGAGCGACGTCCCAACACTCCAAGTGAGCCGCGGAGTCCTCTACCAATTCCTGCAAGTCAAAACAATGATCTTCATAAAAGCTTCTTGTTATCCGCAAAGAAGGCACCTGTCGGTACAATCGAACAAAAAGGGAGAGAAACTCTCGAGACTGGGAGGGCGATTGCAAGGAAGTTCCGATAAACAAAGAGGGTCTTCAAGTTCGGAACATGCAGAGGTTCACAAACACAGATCTGACGATCATGTCTAAATCCAGACGAAAGCAAAATGCCGTCAATCGACAGAAACACGTTGCTGTGCATTCGTTGTACGTCCTCCCAATCACCCACCCAAAGACCCCTCCACCCACCAGAGTTGCGAGTCGACGACCGTCTCCGAATTCCGCTGTCGCTTTCTTCGCTCTCTGACTCACTGTCACTGTCAGAGAATGCTTCTGCAAGCCGCTGCATGTATGCAGCAGACGGCCGTCCGAGAGTTGCCGCAGATGCAGTGCTGTCTCTCCACCATTTCACCAGCCCACCCAAAGTGCCTCTTTTGCCATTTTTGTCGTCCTTGTTGTTTTGCTCTGTCTCTTCCTCCTTTTCATCGTCCTCTTCGGGTGCTTGGAATCTGACCGAAAGCCTCTGGTGATTCTTTTTTGTGCTTTTCCCCGGGCCCTTAGCTTCAACTTTTGATGATCCCGGCACCATGAGACCATCACCATTCTGACCCGAACTCTTCCTGTCCTTGTCTGAGCCCAGGAGCGGAGCAGACAACCCGGATCCCTCTTTTTCTTTCTCCCCCTTTCCTTTGGAAGAGAGGGAGCTGACTCCCACCTCCTTCTCGTCTTCCTTTTGCGTTATAGGGTCTGGCACTGAAGTTGAGAGAAAGCCGCTGGAGTCTGTGGAGGTTTGGGACTCAAGGTCGACTGTCGTCTTTGTGCGCATGGCTGTGTACATTCTTCGAATGCGCCCCTTGATCATTGATCTGAAAACAGACAGGCGGGAAGGCAGACATTTGTGATTTTGGGCAGCAGTCAGAGGGAGGAAGAAACGGCAGAAAGAAAGGAGAAGCTTTTGCGCGGTGTTCTAGAGAAAGTAGGAAAAAGAGCTTACTCACATCTGCCTTTCTTTGGTTTCTCCACTCGGTGAGCCACTCCAACGCGCACTCAAAAGACGAAAAACGGACGAACCTGTTGACAGCAAGCCACGGTATGACGGCCTCGCAGGTGATCCTTCGGACCTCATCAACCATGAAAAGGGACACCAGCTCTCTCCGTAGCCCCACAATATCGGCCTGCGGAAGGAAGGAAGGAATTGTCATCGATGCATGCAAACACCGGCAGAGTCAATGGCTCTAGCCCCTCCACCTCATTTTGATTTATTCACAGATCGTACAAGAGAACGAACTTTCTTCCAAGAGGCGCACTCAGCTTTCCCGTCTAAACAGAACAAGGAGAGACCCCCCATTAGCCCTGACGCTGTTATCGGATCAAAGCTGCAAATCATCCCGCATCTTTCCTTGTGCAGCAAGCACAACCCTGTATGCTCTGGCGGCGCTTTTCTGCCTTCCTCACTATTCTAGGTGAGAGAGAGTGACAACAAATTCGGCCGACCTCATAGAAGGCGATGTAGACCAGAGGGAGAAAGCAGTCCAACGCTTCAAAAATGAATCGCTTCAGAAGGAGAGCTGACTCGAACTCGCTCTGCGTGCGGTAATTCTCCAGGTCCGTCAGCCAGACAGCGATACCTCTGCATGAAGCAAAGCCAACGTTCAGCATTATGAAAGAACATACACGCGTGGACAAAGAGGGCTCATAGCGGTCCTTTCAATCCGTGGGCCCCCCACTTCTTTTTTGAGCTCATGCAAAAAGTCTCCTTCCTGGCTGTTCCCTGATTCCTCTGGGTGACCTACCTGTAGATGAGGTTAAGCGTTTGAACGACGATGACGTGGATCATCACGGGAATCATCCCCTTCACCGTGTGCTCGTGGTCAAACACGGCATCCTTACGGGAAAGCCGGGAGAGCACGGGCACATAGAACAGGCCACTGTCGTGATGCATGTACCCCTGCATGCATGCATGCATGCATCGTATGCGTACAGGGGACTGCCTTCTGTTCCTTTCCGTCTCCCGTCTGCATGTCCTCATTTTCAGATTCACTCTCTCATTTATTCCCTCCCTCCCCCCGTCCCGTCCTTCACTCTTCCCACTGTCATGTGTTTCGAGCCGTTCTCTAGCCGAAGTTCGGCTTCGATACTGTGGACATCAGCAGTCGTAGCTGCCCGCCCACCAGCTATCTGTGTCCCTTTCTGCTCACCTAGAGACAAAATATATACGATTGGAAACGACAGGCAGACAGACAGACAGACAGACAGACCGACCGACCGACCGACCGACAGACAGACAGACAGACAGACCGACCGACCGACCGACCGACCGACAGACAGAGAGACAGACCTGCATATTCATAGACAGGATCATCACGACGATGACCACAGAGAGACAGGCGGCCGTGATGAACACGGAGAACATCTGCCACAGAAACCGTTTCCAGCCAGGGTAGGTCTTGCAGGGCTCCTTTGTCAGAGGGTCCTCGCCCTCTTCCCATCTGAACTCCAGGCGCACCACCTCAGTGGCCTCCATGTCATCGCTCCCCCACAGAATGCTCTTCGCAGACCTGCATGGTGAACGGTGGAGCGGGGGCGCGTAACGATTGATGAACACGCCTTCTTTCATGAACACATTCGGAGCAGCGGGTCTTGCATGAATATCGCGGCCTCACGAGTCTCTGTATCCTGTTGAAAGGACCCTCTGAATTCCCTCCTCGAACACATCGCCGTCTCTACAAACAGAAGATCGCGTTTGATTGTCATGACCAGGAGGAAGTGCTGGATGGACATCAGATCTCAAGCAGGACACTGTCTACCCAGAAGGGGCATGATTGCATGGAGGACAGTATGAAGAGGAGATATGCCTTTCCTGCGTGTTCGCCTGCGTGTCTGCCTGCCTGCATGCCTGCCTGCCTGCCAGTGTTTTCTTCATTCACTTCCCTCTCTTCATTTTTTTCCCCTGTTCTTTTCTTGTTACCTCCTAGTTTACTGACCAAAGGCGATCGTGTTTTTTCACAAAAGCGGAGGACCAGCCGACGATGAAGAGAGAGTAGAAGGGAAGAAGAGAGGACTGCTGAAGATCGTCACTTCCCAAAACTGTCAGAGCAACGGCACTGCCAAAAATTGCAGGCAGTGTGAGGAACTGAATGTAAGTGCGAAGCCAAAAAAAATAGTAGGCCACCTGCAGGCAGGTAGACGTCCATACACACACGTTTGACTGCGAGGAAATGGAAAGATGAGGAGAAACAAAACAATGAATGAATGTGGCACTCTGAAAACGGATCGTTGTTGGCAGACACACGGGAATGCGTGAAAGTAAATTTTTGTAAGATCAACTTTGCCTGTTTTTATCGAAGCCTCCAAGTGCCCCCCCGCCCCTTGCACCCTCTCCCCCCTCCCCCTTGTGTCGACAGACCTGGTCTCCAAAGTAGGATCGAAAGTCTTCAACGTTGATCAAGAAAGGTGTCTTTTTCAACAGCTTTCTCCAAAACAGCCGGGTCTGCATCGTTAGCGACGAAGAGACAGACAAAGAGACGGACGTGCACAGACAGAAAGACACACGAAGTCAGTCCACTTTCGTGATGACTCAACGACAGTCGGAGTATTGACTGGGTCTGGGGCAGGTCGAATTGTGGATTGGAAACTTTGCGTGTCTCTGGATGGAAGGAGGCATTTCTTGAGAGGCAAATCCTGCATTCTTCTTTTTCAACTACTACACGCTCCCTCCCGCCCGACGTACCTGAATGTTGTCGTGGAGCAAAAACATTTCGGAGACCAGCCCGAGGGATTCGAGTCCCAGGAGTCCGTGCGAGTCGTCGAACTCCGGTTCCTGCAGGAGCATGCCGAGGTTCTCACAGGGAAGCTCCTGTAGCAGGTCGTAGAACAGAGTCCCTGCCTGCAAAATCAATCCAAGGGAACCATGGACAGGGGTGGTGACGGACTGATGATAACAGATCATCAAAGGAGGGTTGCATGACTAAGCGAAAGTGGGCCTGTAATGGGAATGCAATAAGCAACGTTCGTATCCCTGTCATTCAGTCAGAGCTCTTCTGGACGAAATATGACCAAAGACATCAGTTGAAAAAGACGGTGGAGCTGAAGAAAAGCAAGGCCGTGGCAACCGTCCCTCACCGGTTGTAAACCAAAGAAACCGGCCAAATCACTACCGGAGAGAAGGAAGGGAGGAAGAGGAAAGCTTAGTGGCTGTTGTCAACCAACCTCGGAGAGGGTAAAGAATTCGCTCGTCGTCTCCGCATTGACTCCGGAGAAGTGTTCAAATTGTTCTGCGTCCTGAACTTCAAATGGCACAGGCATGCCTCCAGTTTTGAGTTTCTTGGTCAATCTGCTGGTCTCTGCTTGTCTGATCAGAAGCTCAAAAGGAGCGAGTACGATGAGATAATGCCTCGCCTTGCTTCTGGTGTCCAGGGTCTTCCTTGTTGCTGCGAAACCCTCATCCTCCAGAAACTTTTTCAGAATGTCAATTTTGGACCTGAAGGCACGCAACAAATTTAACGCTCATCGCGCCATGGAGGCACGCCATGCTGCCGCACAAGAGAATCGCTGAATCCCTCTCTCACACATGGACTTCCAGGAGGTCTGCGTGGGGGAAGTTAATCATGACTTTGCTTGTCACGTCGGAAGCTGCATGCATTCTTGACGACAACTGAAATTCACGTGTGTACTCATTTGACGGAGTCAAGCGAGAGGCGTGGGGAGGTGCGTATCACAGGAATGTGAAGAAGACGGACCGCCGAAGAATTGGCTGTACCGCAAAGGCAGGAAGATATCTCTGGCCTGTTCAAACAATACAGGAAGTACAAACATTCTGGGTTGCACATGTGATAGAAGATTGACGAAATGCATGCATGTTTAACCATTCAGGGCTTTTCGTGAGCAAGTGAATGAGCTACCAGTCACATTTCTGCCGCATGAAGAGCGTGTTTCTCTAGAAAATGCGTATGACCTTTGGATTTGCGCTGAACTCTTCCGTGTTTCCATGTACATAGATATGCATGTGTGAGGGCTTGCATGTACAATGCATCGTATATCGACTGACTCGTCCGTCTTCCGTTGAAAGATAATGATCGTCTCGTTGCGCGGGACGTACAGCTCCTCCAGAATAGAGGGTGCCCCTACAGACTGTCTTGCGGACGTCGGGGATGCCTCAGAGGCCGTCGAATAGACGCTTCCCCCCGCTGCGCTGATCAGACTGCGCCTCTTTTGAATGCTGGCGGCAACGCTCGGCCTCCGCCTATTCGAATCCATTTTTCCGTTTTCTCCGTTCCTTTTCCTCTGCTCTCTTCTCTGTTGTTGAGTTGATGGGTTATGTATTTTGGTGCCCATTGACAGCCAAGCTACTAATAATTGGTGAAGCCTTGCATGGTCGTCAAATCAATCACACATGCATGCACTGTCTGCATGCATTCCGCCAGCTGCTTTGTGGGACGGGATGGCCCCGGGACGCGACGCCACGCGCGCGGGGACTCGCGCCCCCTGCCTGCGGCGAGATGGAGACGGGCGTGCGTCAAGCTTGTGTTGCATGCAAGCGTTCTTAATCATGCAATGCAAATCGATCGACTGATCAGCAAATCGATCAACTTGTATGCACGTGTATGTAGGTAAGGCAATATCGTTGCTTGAGAGTGAAACGATGGATGGAAGGAAAGGCAGCTGATTGACAGAACCAATTCACTAAGCAGTGAAGGTTGCGGGTATGAGTCTCCCCGCTATAGGTGACGGAACGTGGATGTCCTTTCATCCCTCCGTCCCTCTGTCCGTGTGTCTTTCTGTCTCTTTTTCCCTCGTGTGCAGCTGTCCCTCTATCCCCCTTTTGTCTATCGGTCCCTTTGTCCTGTCCTCCCTTTCATATTGTGTCCTTCTATCCCTCCGTCCGTCTGTTCCTTTCTTGGTCTTTCACTTCGTTCCATCCCCTTGCGTTCTCTCTTAATCGGTAGTCGCGGTGTTTTTTTGCTACGGTCTACAGGTTAGCCCCCGTGGCTGCTTTTCTGTCAGAATGAGGAGAGAAGAAAGTGAGGACACTCTCTTTCTTTCATTTCTTTCTGTCTCTCTCTGGACTGCCTTTCTTTTTTCGGCTCCTCCCTGTTTGTGTATGTTTAGCCTCTTTCTCACGTCTCTCTTCTTCTCTGTCTGTACAGTGTATGCAACACCTGCCGGACAACACTGCTTGCTGCACAACTCGTCATGCATTCTTGTCTCCCTCTCCTTCTCTCTGGATTTGAAGGCCCTCGTCCCGTCTCGTTTGTTCACAGGAACAGTGGACCCTGATGAGGTTCATCATGGACGACCCAACTAAGTGCCCGCAATCATCTCCAGGTCAGTGACTGCGTGAACGAGGGAGGAAAGCGACTGATTCTGATTGAAGTAACCAGGATGACACGAAGCACGACTAGAAAGAAACCTTTCTCTCGGCGTGTGACTGCGTGTGTGATTGTTCTGTGTCCCTTTCGTTCCAACCCTCACTGTGTCTTCTTGCAGGTTTGCCACACGGAAGATAATTGGATGGATCTCTCCCACCCTATACCCACACAACCGGCGTCCTTCTTCGCAGGTCTGCGGGAAGTAGGGTCGATGGGAGTGGAATAGAGACTGAATTGATCGATCGAACGAAAAGGGGGGGGCGGATAGACAGCATACGTACGGGAGGCGGGCAAGAGCCTTCCTTCCCATCGGTCATTCTCCAACTGACTGACTGCGGAAATCTCTCTCCAGGTACGCCAAAAAGCAGCAAGTAAAAAGAAGGGGCAATACTTGACTACTTGAGCAGCATTCTTTCTACTCATTCCACCCAAAACAAAGCAGCAAGAAAAAAGAGTTGATCTGACTGCACGTGGTTGTCTATCCATATCTGCAGCCAAGAAGTTTGCTGGGTAAAGAGTTTGGTAGCTCCTTTCTAGTGCCCTTTAAGTTCGTTCTGTGCTGATTGCTCTGTACACTAGATTGTTCTCTCATACATCTCTTTTGTCCCCTCCACCTTTTCCTCTCTCTGTGCCTTTCTACATCCCTGGTTCGTTCCGTAGCCTTGCTTTGTCCCTGTTTTTGTTTTGACTTACACCAGTCTCTG